>PVQA01001243.1:0-17520 GCA_002980515.1 Fusarium burgessii | reverse complement strand
ATAATTGCTGATAAAAAACCTAGATCATGACTCTTTTGCCTCCCTTCGAAGAGTATAAGAAGAGCAATCAGAAGGTTGTGGCAGTATTTGAGTTTATGAGTTGGTAATAAGGTTAGAAAGCATAATTCTGTTTTAACACAATCGGAAAATGAATATGATTGAGTAAGGTAGAGGAAGTGATGCTTTGAGGAGAGGATGTTGAATGAAGGTTAGATAAATGCTAAGGGTAAAGTGGTTTTATATAGTAAAGAAGTTGAAAATTGCCGGTATATTGAAATCTACCTAGAAGCCGAGTTAGTAATTAAAAACTAATTCTATTTTATAGTAAGCTAATGGTACTAACTGTAAAATTCTGTAGAATTCTGAACTCGGGATGTAGGCACGTGTCTATTTTTCAACCGATATGGTTAGCCTGATTTAGGGCAGTACTACAGAGTAGTTGCTTGACTTACCTCGACACCCCTGGATGGTTAGGTTTGAAATAGTGAGTTCAGCTGAAATACTGTATGGGTAGCTTGACATTGCTGACAAGAATGAGGTTATTGTCAGAAAAGGTTCATGTCAATACACAAAAACCCACCCGAACAGAAAGAATGCCATCGACTCGGGGAGCCATACCGAGCGACAAACACATTTCGAAAGGAATCGCGGCATAATGGCATAAAGAAAATTGAAATAATAACGACCTGCCACTTGGGACCAAATGGCGAACTTAGCCGTGAAGGAGAAAAAAACAAAACGCAGACAGACAACAAAAGACAGTAAAAGGTGGGGTCACGATGCGTAGTGTCTACGTCATTCAAACAATCGTGACAATCCTTAACCGCCTGCCTATAAATGAACGGAATATCAGGAGTATAGCAGTATTAAAAGATAAGAGGCATTTATAATGAAATTCAAGATGGTTACGAATTATTGCGCAATTTATTAACTGACAATCTGCATTAATTAAGTGACTAGTTTTATACGTGTGGCCAGAGGAGGGACTGGCTAAGCAACAATGAAACACCATAGAGGCAGAGAGCATTGCTACGCTTAGGGGCCGGTATCTTCGGGTTGTCTACCTGCCGTAGGCCGCCATGCTCATTCTCTTGTACCATCGACCCATAGTGTAGGATTCTCTGTCCGAGAAGGCTGATGAGAGAGTAAGCCGGATTCTGGCACTAAAAGAAAAGAAAAAGAAAAGAAAAAAACCAATTCGAAAGAAAACTCAGAGAGGAGGGTGTCAAAAGTGACAAGCATGCGCTGGGCGTATCCCAGGGAGTAAGGAAGTGCTGGACTCTCAGAGTTTGTTGCATCCCTTGCTTTCCTTGGACGCCTTTAGTCTTCTCCCATTTCCTGATCCAACTCGCCGGCCGTCACTTCTCGGTGTTGCTCAGGGGTAAGGCTGTAAACAGGGATGCTATACAGTTCCTGGGGAATCGCCAAGCCATCATTGCGGAACAAGGCGTAGACCGCTTTGAAGTCGTCAACTATCGTGAGGGGATAAAGTTTATGGCTTAAAGCAATATAAACGCAAAGAACACATATAAACACATATAAGGGCTAAATACGCCTCGTGTCAAACATGTGTGCAAAGGTTAAGTTGATTCATAACTATGTGGGACCCGATGGTCGACATTCCGTTGGCTGATGTCCACGTGACTGTCGGGCCCAATACCTCGCCCCCTCTAATGCCTAGAATGAAGCTTTAGACTTAAAAGTTAGTTATCATAATAACCTACAATATAAAGAGCTGCTACTCTTCTTTCTGCCCGATCCAATGCAACTTCTCAACACACAAGAAAGCACTCTCAAAAGACACTCTCAAGATGACCAACAACGCCCAGCAGCTCATCAACACTGGGCCGGATAGCTAGACCAACATTACACTATCCCCAACTTCGAACTTCTTCCACGAGACCGATCAAGAGCAACGCGCCTTCCTTAGCCGCACTAATCACTTCCAAGACGTCGTCAACAATATCCTATGGGGCAACCTTTTGGGCCTCGAACTCGTCCCTGAGGGCATCGGACATGGATGTTTTGAGCTGTTCGAGGTCCTCGGGTGACATGCGATTCTGTACAAGCTTCTCCATGAATTCGTCCTGTTGGATACGGTACATGTCGTGATACTTGAAAATATTTTTCAAGTCTCTGAACGCTTTGTTCATGCGACGTCGCAAGTCTTGGGTTGAATTTAAATTACTGACCTGGGTGTATTATAGCCTCTGCGAAGACTTGGAAGGAAGGCATGGCAACGTCTGAATCCAGCATTTCAATCTTTTCCCTGGGGACTTGCTCTTCCCAGGTGACTGCAACAATATCCTCGTTCATGGCGCTGATTCCAGCCTAGCCCCAATCTGGCTACAATAGACCTGGCAAAATTGCCTAATTGCCTAATTGCCTGAGGGGTGGTGTTGAACGGTGCAGGCCTAGGATCAATATACCCGCTATGACCCTTGAAGGGGCCTCTTCACTTTTGGCCTTGCGGTATTCTCAACAGAAGCGACCTCGAGGTACAGATCACGGAACTGCTGCTTTTTCAGGCAAACTGATTGGTCATAAATCCTGTCAATACCTTGCAACTGCTAGATCGCATGCAATACCGAACTCGGGACTTGGTTTAGCTCCATGCAGGTGAGTGGTTCATAAATCTGCTTTGCAGTGCGAGGTTTGAAAATTTGGCAAGGCTGTTGATAAGGCTGAGAAACATCAAATTTGATTTGAATGCTAAAATTGAATTCGGTTTGATTGATTATCTGCGGACATGATTAATTGTTCTATTTGCAACAGCGGCTTGTCAATGGAAATTCAAGTGTAGAACACACCCCCCGAAATTGACCTCTTCCAAGCATAAACCTCGTAGAAGACAGAGTCGAATCCTAGGGCATGTTTGTGGTTGGTCCACTCCCAGGACTAGTTACTCTTACATAAATACTAGCTTTTAACAACTCAAGGTCTAATGGCTCTTCAAAGTAAACCTCCCCGAAGCATTTCCATTTCGTGTTGAGCTGCAGCAATTTCCCTAAACCAAGTCTAAAATCCCCTTGTGCTCAGTCATTCATTCAAAAACGGCGAGCAGGTATATTTTTAAGATCATCCGTCGTTGCACTTCGTTGGTTCCTGCTTTCCAAACACAAATCATAAGAGTCCACCCGAATCCAATACATCAAGTAGTATCACTCTGTGGGTATCTCGCCATATGTTGGACAGATTCATCTCATCATAAACATCAGCTGTGAAACTGACATGGAGAGTGAGTTTTGCCCGGTTCAAAAGTGAGATCCTGGAGACGATGTAATTCGCCGAAGTTGTTGCATCATCTCCTCCTGTATAATCTGGAAACTCAGAGCTCAGAGGTGCTGTGCTGAGTCTGTCCTTGAATAAATTAAAATTGTTAAAGATGACGATAAATGTTGAATTCCTCAACCAGTACGAATTAATTGTTGCTTTAAACTCACGCATGGTTTCGATAAGCTCACCATTTCCACTCGTGGATTGACAGGAACTGCCTAGATCGAAAACGAAAATGACCACCATTGTCGTCTCGAGTTGAGGAAATAGTTTTGCTGGATTTGCCGTTATATTTCCTGGGTCTGTGAGACGCATGCTGTAGGTGTAGTTGTTGATCACAGTGCTAAACACAGATTCCACACATCCAGGAAGTCCTGTTGTACAGTTTATGGCGTCTCTGTCGGTTGGAAGATAATCATGATGCATAATCCTTTCGATCTGGTTCAAAAAGCTTCAAGAGAATTAGTATTGCTTGCAGGCCCTAAAGAGATTGAGAAACAAACTATTTGCCGCTGTTGGGAGGAACAAAGCTTGTGTCAGCCATCCAGGCCTTGGTCGCTGGATGTTCCATTATCTTGCGAATTGTTACTACAAACGGAGGTTGAAAGCCGTTCCGAAGATCCCAGTAATATTTGTCGTCGATCAATATGTCCTTTAGGCACTCCCGTATGGGATCTTTCCTAGTGTTCTCATCGCTTATGAGCTTTCGAACCAAGTGCTGAACACTGTCCAAAACGGCTCGAAAGACGATGGGACGGAACATGTATAGTTGTGCAGCTGTGTAGCATTCTGAGCAATTGTCTGATATCCTCATCTCTTCGAAAACTCGCTTCCTCGTTTTTGAGCCCAGAATGACTGCTTTAACCTCTCGACGATTCAACTTCAAATCACCTTTTAAGTTCTTATCGATGCGATTGGATTCTTTAGCTTGAAGTCTTGAAGCTATCAGGTCATCTTTGGTTTGATTGCGCCTTAGCCTTAGAGGATGTAACTCTATACTGACGGCGGTACGACTCAAAGAAGCAATTCGTTCTTCGAAATTAATGGACCGCCGAGACGACTCCCTCGACGTAAGATCAAAAGTACGAGTAATACTTGTTTTCTCCGCGTCATTCAGGGAACTATTTGAAAAGACCTCACTGCTTGACATTTGTTGATGGTCTTGTTGAACAATATCTCCTTGGCTTTGACTCTGGGTCCTTCGCGTTGTTGCGAGCTTTCGAATCCATTTGTCGTAGACTCTGGTGATAAAAAGCTCCCGATCAAAAGCGAATTTGACGGACCTTCTAGAAGAGCTTATAGATGTAGCGGTGATGACCGAGTCTGAGTCTGGATGGACAATTAGCGAAGCAGTATCTTGGTCCATCGCTTGAAACGCTTGTATGGCCCGGGGTTGTTGCAATATCTTGGTTTGTTCTTCTAGAGTGTTTCTTAGAGTTATGTAAGTAATGGCCGGTAACTGAGAAATTCATAACTCAAGATTAGGAAACTTACGAATTACAAGCACTCAACAGAAGCGTTAATGTGTGTGTTTGTTGATCAACCATCCGCTGAATTTGTTCCATATCTTTCGTCTTGAACAGAAACGAAAGCTTGGAACCAAACTCTAGGTCTCCGGCCGCCGTCTTCTGGAACTGCAACACATCACTATCGACCTTGCCTATGAGGAGTTGACAGCATTTGACACAGTTGTCTACTTGCATCACCAATTGATGCGACTGTCCGTCAGATCTGGACTCGGCCCATTTCTGAATTTCGCATAGCGCAAATTTGAGGAGATTGAGTTGGTTCTCAAATGCGAATACGGCAAGATCTACAATTTTCCAGACTTGCCGCATTTCACATACCGTTGTGATGGTTTTTGTTAGGACATCGATGATGTTTGCAATCGCGCCCGCTGTTCCGATAATTGACAAAGGATCGGCCATATCGGCTGTTTGTGTAATGTTTTCGAATTTTGTAAAATTTAATTGCGATTGTTGAGAAGTCTGAATTGGAAAGGGTCTTTTAACTTCCAATCCCTGACGCCTCTGACGTGGTCAGTGGTTCGCAAATCTGCCTCGCGCGGCTGTGTACATAGGTAGGATTGAAACTCCCCCAAGAGCACGTGGCAAGGCTTAGAATCATCCAATTGACGTGAAGTTAGTATAAAAGTTTTTTTCTATTTGGTTTTTTCTATTTGGTAAACAAGTGCAACAGTCCCTTCAAATCTAGATCGATGAAGTAATCTACCAGATTTCCCATTTCTGATCGCCAATAGCACAAAGCCGATTAAACAGCTGGTCTCGACGAGCCATTGCTGTGATCAAGGTTGACTTCCCTCCACCGTCGGCTATTTCCAAGCCATCCATAATCTCATCTTCCAGTGCCCATCCAGCCAAGAGTTTCGCCTTGGCTCCATACCCAGAATACTTGTTCAATGTAGTGATATCCTTCACAGGGATCGTCCATACAGGATGAACCTCATGATGATCCGAATCATCCAAGCCTCCTGCAGATCTTCTAGAAAAGCACAGGCAAGGAGATGAAGCATCAGTTGTAAGATACACGAAACCCTTCTCGCCCTGCCAGCGACATGCGAACTCGACCGTCCCGGCAATAGGCGGTTTCTTCCTGATTGATGCAGCTCCAACCCGGTTCTTGGCAGAAACCGTTCCAGTCTTTGCTCGGATTTTTTCGACACCTATAATGGTCTTTGCTGCTGCATGAGCAACAGGTTTGACGACATTCAAGAGCTTACCGCGCCTTTTCCCTGCAGTTATGTGCCTCGTTTGGTGCTCACTGTAGTCCATATCGCATCAATTTCGGTTTCCACAAATGATAACCATGGCGTTTGTGAAATCAATACGAAAACTGGAAATAAGCTCATTACATCGTTAGTTGACCCCAGGTAGCCAAGACTCTTTAGTGCATGATGTCAGGGATTACACGTGCGCAGCCCGTCGCGCATCACAGCGTCATATTGACCCAGTTGACACGCCAGTAACCACTTCATGCACATTATCCCGAGACGAGAACGAGCATTTAGGAGCTTTTTGTCCGCGAAACTGTGAGTCCTGATGAGAATCATGATGCATTTGTTTGCTGGTCGGGTAGCATGAATGCCCACTTGATTGACTCAGTAAGCCTAGGGTACGTATAGAGAATATTGAGAATTACCTTAAGTTCCATCACTTAATTGTTAATAAAGTAATTTGTAATCTTGTAGTAAATGATAATCTTTTTAAGTTTTCTCTATTTCTTAAATACTTTCTATCAATTGTGTGTCTTTATGGCGATGTTCAATCCAGATAAAGCAAGTTGTCATTTGTGTTCATAAGGTCTCAGAGTTTGTACGACGAGAGTGGCGAAGACTCTGCTTCTTTGTTCACCACCCAACAACATCCGTGACGCAAGCATGCGATTTTATCTGAATCCAAAATATAGGAAAATACCCGAAATAAATTAGAAAAATGTTCACGTCGTCATGGTGTCCGAAAACGCGCTGCCAATTCCTTGTCGCGCCATTCTAAGCGATTGCGAGAGTTAATGGTCGTCAATGAAACGCATACAGGTATGGTATCTCAGTATCAACTACTAATAATTTATTACGATCGATTAGGCTACATCTCTTTCGCGTCTTCATTCTTCTCCAATGACTTCTTTCCAATGTCCAACATTTCTGCATTCGACAAAGTATCCTTGCCAAACCCATTCACTGATTGATCAAGTAAACCGGCCACCATTTCCGACCTGCCGATACTCGGGATACTAATAACAGTACCAGAAAACCAACGTAGCCCTTGTTTCAAGAAACCCATGTCAGGATCGTTGATCATCCCTGTCTTGGTTACGAGGACCTGCATTCTGCCATCCGACAAATGCGCACGCTCAATGATCTGCTTTTCGACTTGACCCTAAGCTCTTTAGCGATGAGACCGATGTTAACACCGAAGGACGTACCCGAAGAAGGCAATAGTCTCCAAGGATCCATGGCTTCTTTGCAGGATCTCGTTCGGCATTACAGCCGCTCACGTATATGAATCGTAAAGGATCGGGATTACCTTCGCGCGGGAGCTTCGCAAACGTGTCTGCTGCGTAGAGGGCGTATTCGTAGCAGATCATACGGACTTGATCCCAAGTATACTGCTTCAATTTCCCTGGCGTTAAGCCAATAAGCCTGCACAGTCAGCTGTGTTCCGCGTGTAGGTCAACCAGGCATACCATATGCAAGCTGTTGCTCCAGAGATCTCATCTTTGACGTATTGCGGGTAATTCTTAAAGTCGGAACACGTAACAGAGGTGAGCTTGGATTCGATTTCTGGTGTTTGCAAGTCTTCTGAGAGATCGTGGTCGCGACGCGATAATGTGACGACTGATGTGACCTGGGGGTGAAGAAGAGCCTGGCGTACGACCTCTTTGCCCAGGAAGCCTGTTGAGCCTGCTACGACGATCTTCATTCTGGCGATAATTTCTGAAGCGTAGATTTGTTCTATTCTTACTTCTGGGTGCCTGGCGACTTATATGTTGTAATTATCGTGTATTATCGGCGAGACCAAAATCTCACGGCTGACGACTTGAAAGAGGTCCCATTCGCCGCTGGTATTTATACAACACCTAAGCGCTTACGTCGCCATACCGCATCAAAGAAGAAGCCTCAATCCTCCGAAAGTTCCGAGACCTGCACTGAAACCGATGCCATTAACAAACAAGCTCATGAGGCTTGTTCTATTCAATTTAACATGCCAGAACCGGGAGACTGCAAACTCCGATTCCCGGATTTACAGCGCCGGATCGGGTATCGAGTGTGAGATCCATTACTGGAGACATTCCACCCCGCCAAAACTCCATTCTTTAAGAGGCATTCATCGGCAGGGTCCAAAGATTTACGGGCAGATAAAGCTTGTATTGAGTTTACACATATATCATGGCTTTCTGGATGCGAATGTAATCATTCCTGACTGATGAAGTGGTGCGCCTCAACCGTAGATGTTGGTCACCTTGCCTAGGCCAGCTTTGCTCGCTTGTTTGATACAAAAGCAGATCCCATGCAGGATGCCACAGCGCTGCAATTCCGCTTCCGCGCCTCAACGCCTGGTTACTGTGAGCGAGACACTCAATTGCCAGGCTTCATGCAAGGCATTATGCCCCCCCTCATTCAGATGACAATTACCAATTCGAAAGATTTGTTGAATCTTGAATCTTGAATCTTCATCATGTAATGTTTTGTGATTAGAGCCATCGCAGGATGCCTTCTCTCCCAGCGTTCTTATCGCGTTCACTGCCAGCATCCAGCTCCAGCGACAGTAGCGGTACGCATATCACTAACGCCCCTGTAATCCCAAGTATCCGCCTCGGTCCTGCGACTGAACATCTCGAAACTGAGCTCTTGCGACTGTATTGGCAGGGCGTAGAGCGCGAACTCCCTTATTTACTCTTGACATTTAGGCGCTGGCAATCACGTCCAGAAACATCAGATTATCTCCCCGATGAAGAAGACGATCATATCCATGGCTACGATACGTTTCTCGATTCAGTCTCCGATATTTCACGACAATTCCACGAGCGCAATAAGAGAGACCAACGTTCGAAACGGCCGCAGAAAAAAGACAGGAAGGATTCAAAAGCACCACCTTCATACGATGAAGTCCTCCGTGGTCGTGGCTGGGATATTTTTGCCGACATGAAAAGTCAGAGCATCAAAGGCGCTATCCGAACATCCCTTAGCGAGCGTAAACTACTTGATCCAGCGAGACGAAGAGCTCGAATGCTTCTTCAGTCAGCGCAATTCCTTGACATCGACAAAATAATCGAGTATCGCGAGCCTGAAGAAGCTCTATCATTCTGGAAAAGGCCTGCTTCAGCTCAAATATGCCTTTCGTGCTATGACGATTTGAATCTGCCTGTTTTCGTCCCACAACGCTGTTCCGAATGTAAGGCGATAATCCGGGGCTGCACGTTTCAGGACACCAGCAACGAAAACGTCATTATCTGCGAAAGCTGTTATCGAGCTACTCACTATGGCCAGACGCGCTTTGTCAAGAAGTACAAAGAATGTTGTCTTCCAACGGCCTTGACTCCAGAAATTAGTCGCAAGCTGTGCTATTGCAGTACAGTTCGTCGGCGGGATCAAGATGGGCGTTCCCGAGCGCTCTGGCCGATCGATCCTGAGCTCGATGAAGGCCACCACATCAAAGGCGGGCTCGGTCGCGTAGGCTGCGGACTGTACACAGTCACCGATCTCTATGCAGAGGCAAAGTATGCGTCTACAAGATCAAAATTCGGCAAAAATGACAGCTTGCTTCAAATAAGAAAGAGGGATCCCATCGGAGGCGAGATGCCGAGACCTGCTGCTGCAACCAGGAAGCAGCCGAGTCGATTGGGACATCTCAATGAGACGTCTCTACCAGAATATGGATATTCTTACGGTTTCAGCACTGGTGAGCCGGAGGACGTTCCCATGTACTTACGGTCGACTATTGAGAAGTATCCATATGGGAATGTTCATATGGCTCTTCGCTTTGGCCCTCTATTCATTGAGAACGGTGTCGCCAAGTAAGTTCATCGACTCATCATCCCAACAGCAGCTGACAACTACAGTACCAAGGGTGGTGTTCTGATCACCAGTCGAGATCCGCCTTCATTGCAAGTCATCCGTGACCCTCCAGAAAACATCACAAACTCTCTTCTTCTCACAGGCGAAACAGATCGTACACTCTACATGCAAAATAGACCGCGATACCCCAAGCGATACAAAGCCTTTATGAAGCAAGTCGTCGGTGGCGCTTTCTGTGCCTTTTTCGAATCTGATATTGAAGACGAGCTCGTTGATGCTTTCATACACGAAAGTGGCTGTTTGGCGGAGGATGGAATGACCTTTTCAGAGCAAGAGGCCTTGCTTCAACAGAGCACCAAGCGGCTGCTTCTACACGTCAAAGAGTACCTTGCGTCAAGGGTGGAGGCGTACATTTCGAGCATCGCCGGTCATCTTCTCAATCCCGAAGTTCACCTGAAATGGCATTATCGCGAGAACAATTGCCAAGCATTCTGCGACAGATTGATTGACCGCAACTTATTCGGATCCCTCTTCGTCCCCAAGTCTCTGGATAGCCAACCAATGCCACTCTACTTGATGAGCTTCGTATGCCGACCAGGGTCAAATGTTCAGACAAGAGCATTATCCAAATACGACGTTCCAAATGGTCTTACAGAAGAATACCTCCTTAAATTCCGCTACGGACGTCACGATGATTCCGACATTGTGGATACGCTGGCTGAGTATTGGACAGACTGGGGTGGTTTTGAAGGACCCATCTACCCTTACCAAGATGTCTTTCCATGGGATTGCACCGAGGCATATGATCGGTATCCCGGGAACTGCGGCGATTGTAATATCTCGAAGCATGTTCTTGCGTTCCCGTTTGACTCTTGGTCCATCGCGTCTTTGCATCTCGCCCGAGGCCGCCAATTGTACCCTCCTAACGTACAGCCTAGCACGGGGAAATTAGCAGAGCGAAGGACCCCTGGCGCGATAACAGATACCGACTGGTTCAAGAACCGGATGACTATACTCCTTGGCCAAGACGCCCTTCTAACAGCAGCAGTTGCCATGGCAAGCTGCACTCAGTTCCAAGCATCCACAACCTGGCTCACCAACCACGAGGACGAAACGATGGACAGACTTAAACTTGGAGGTATTCATCGTGCACAGCCATTCAGTCATCACTTTGAGAAAGGCGCTTATCATCAATACTTTGTCGCTGACTGGGCGTTCCTTGCTCAACCGCTACGGGTCGTAGAGTATGAGAAGTTGAGGGATTGGAGAGCAACAAAGATAGACGTTGGGGCAACAAGGCCGGATGACGGAGGTGGTGGAGGGGGATGTGCTTCGGGAGCGTTTGTTTGTGGTGCAGCGGCAGCAGGATGTGCAGTAGGATCTCCAGGCATGGCTGGGGATAACTGTGGAAGTGGATGTGTGTCGAGCTGTGGTGGTGATGGTGGCGGCGGAGATGGGGGCTGTGGTGGTTGCGGTGGATGAGCCTCAGGGAGCAAGAAGGCTTCATTCTATATCAAGCCTTACAAGTTCGTTGGGTCATCTGCTCCCGCCGTTGCCTCTGTGGCGTTACGGCAACATTACCTTCGTCTCAATCATTACTCTATTATCCGCCATCCTCTCTGCTGTCTTTCTAGCATTACATAACAGCAGGGAAAAGGGCATTTAACGCCTAGAAGGACTTAGAGAACCTCACCTTTACAGATATCGCAAAATATATATCGTTTAACATTTAGATTCCCAGATCACAAAAGAACGAGGATAACAAACAAGTCAGTCCCGGTCTAATGGAATGCATGAACACAGCTTCTGCCCATGCGAAGAGACGCCTTGGTTCTCTGGCCAACTCTTCCGAATTCGCCCACCCTCAATCTAACCTCCCAAGATTGCCTTATAGTCATGAGAAATGGCAACAGATCCGCTTTCGTTACAAGTCATTCACAACTCTCTAGAAGACACCAGAAACAGTCTTTTTCTCACAGGTGAGATAAATTCCTCCTGGTTTCACCAATGCATCTCAAGATGTATCTCAGGCCGCGACCAACGATGATCCCGCCAACCTGGCATCACTGCCATAGCTAAGCGCAAAACGCGATTTTGGTAGAAGAACCGACGAAATGTCTAGCAACATTCCTGTCAACTCTCCTTCTGACCAAACTCCAAATGGGATATATTTACTGAGTGCGCTCAGCCTATACAGCTTAATGAGATTTTGGGCTCAAGCTGTCGTTGCCGACAACGGTTCGGTGTATTGAAGTAGTAGCCGCCATCATGTATCTAGCTCGTCTTTGTTCGAATCTTGTGTTGCGGTGATTTGTCGAGAGAGAATATCGGGGGAGTATTTATGCGAAGTTTACTTGCCTACTGTACATGAGGCAAAACAACATTCATCAATCATATACATCTGATATCATGTTTCCAATATTGTATTCATGTTCTACGTATGATGTCCCGCCCAGTGACACTCATGTCTTCCCTTCCCACAGAACCACCACCTCATGGCTCTTCTCCCCATGGGCCACATACATATCGCACAATCAACACTCCTAGGTAACGTTCTACTCAGATAGAACTCATCTCTCTTCTCCTTCATCTCCGTAAGCTGGTCCCCAGTAAGTTTAATGCAGTATCTACACAGGTATCCACCGCCATCCTCCCACTGGGGTTGACGAAAGCTACAGCAATTGACATGCTGCATCTCAAGGTCCTGCATGTTCCATTTTGCGTGGAAAGGTGCTGCGCCGCCGGGTGCAGAGAGGAGGTAACAATATGTGCAGACAGCATAGCAATGCATAAAGTGATCTTTTATTCGAGAAGATCGTATTCGTTGTTTGGAGGCTTTGCAGGCCTGTGATTGATGTTAGTCCTTAGACTGAGGTCGCTAACAGGGCTTGACTTACGTCGCAGACTACGCGCTCGCAAGACCAGCATTCGCTCTTCTTGCCACTGAGACACGATGCTACGCATAGTGTCTCTATACGGTCCTGGCGAGAGGAGGAGTCCATTGATGGGTAGAATATGGCGGTGCGCATCAACTTGGAGGCGAAGGAGAGGTTAACCAGGTCATCGTAGTGAAGATGACTTGCGACTAGCTCAACAATACTGTCGTTTTGAAACATGATTGCCAAAGACCTCTCTCGACCCTGAGGCTTCTGTGAGAACAGTCGGTTGATGTCGTAAGGCCACTTGTTCACCGGCTTGTGTTGTATTCGTAGCAAGAGTCGCCTTATCACGATTGCTGGGACGCTGATGAATCGAGGAAACGCAGCGATAGGGAATATCAGAATGTCTTGGCCTGCAAGAAGAATACTGCATCAATCAGCTTTGGTCGATGTGAATGGGTACATGACTTACATTGTAAACATGGTCATGATCTTGCCGAGACTCGCTCCAAAAGTCCAGTCCTTCGATCCTGTCGGAATCGGATTCCTACAAACTTCCACAATTGAGAATAGAATAATCGCCCAGTCAACGCATAAAATATAAAAACATCCACGACTGCGCTGGCAAGAATCCCATTCTCCCATCGACCCTCTATTCTTGCGAGTCGTCGCAATCAGCGAACTGAGGATAGGCCATAATGTCAACCAGATGCCCTATTCCCATTAATAATGATAATCGGACAGACCGTAGGGCGACACTCACGAGAAATTGACGTCCACTGTCTAAATGCCCCAACCGCCACCATGGATTAAGCACGACAAGAGGGCCGTACAGTGACAGCGGAATAAGCGACCAGAAGCGAAGCCGTGCAAATCTCTCTGCTGACTTGCGACAAATGCTGACAATGTTGGCGATGGTGAGAATACCCCATGTTATCATAAAGATTGAAAAGAACGCTTTGTGAAGAGTATCCATAATTGCATTGTCGACTGTAGCATTAATGTTGGATTTGCGTTGTCAATGTCAAATGTTCAATGAACCCCAATTGCCCCATGGATCGCATCGCGGAATATCCCCGCATTGATCGGCAGGTCGAGAATGCCTGGGCGCTTGGTCTCTCTTTGGCCGGGCGTAAGATGTCTTTGTTGCGATTGGTGAGGTTGTTCAGCTGACAAGCAAGGGTGCATGAGACGTGGTACAACTTTTGTTTGGGGCGTGGCAAGGCAGTCTAGGTATTCTGAAAGCTTGCTAACAGAATCCTTAGGCGCTAGGCAGATGACTTCAACCACCTCGTTTTGCATGCCAAGCTCGAGACAAACTCATAGAAAAAAATACTGGATGATATAGAGAAGATTTCAAACTTCGTATTCTACAAAAATGGCTCTGGAGCATCGATTTACCAAACTTTCCCTGCATGAGCAGGGTAAGGATATGGTCTCAGGTTCATCACGCCCTAACGACCCAAATGGTAAACCGTACGAACTCGCCATCAGGCGGGAGGACTTTCCAACAATACCTGACCCCAAAATCTTCAAATTCCCATCTATTGCCAATATCAGTACGAAGCCTTCAAGGAGGCAAAATACTCCGGACTTGGCCTTACCTACCCTTGCTGAATGCGCAGCTCATCTGGAGTTTCTCGAGACGCTCTTCATCTTGAGGCAAAAGATCCTTGTATCGAAAGACCTTGACGATGTGATGCAGACCAAGCCTGAAAGAGAGACAAAGACTGGTTTTCAGGGAGATGAGAAGACTTTTAAGGATGAGAAGCTTTGGGAACGAAGACAGGCAAAGTGGCCCAGGTTCGTTGAGCTTGCTACGGTTCGCTTCCTTGCATGGCGGGAATCATTCAACAAGTCTTCGGAAAGGGAAATTACGAGAGACAATCTCCCGCCTCTTGATGTTCTCATGGTTTGGCACTCGTTCCTTCTCAATCCTGGCTTATTCTTAAAGACTTGCTCTGAAGAACCTCTCTTCTCAGTCAGATTTCCTTGGAGCCATATCCACAGCGCCATTGATAACGCAGATTGGACATTTAATCTACCACCAACAGCAGCAGGAAAATATGAAGAAGCATCAGGATTCTCGCCGGATCTCTTCAACGATATTATTTCGTGGAAAGGTCTTGAGTACTCCACGCTCCGGAACATGTCCAACACAGGGTTTGGTGATACCGGCTACAAACCTGCAATTTACGAGAGTCCGTGTAAGGAATACTCGCAGCTCTTTCGGGGATTTGATTCGATTTTGGCGAGACAACTTAGGGATGCTGTTATTCGTCAAGCCTCGTTCGTTGACAAGATGAACTCTTTCATGTGGATCCGCAGCCCTGCTCTTGAGGGCACTATCAGGCGAGGCATCGCTCGATATCTGAACTTTTGCAAGCTTCTCAAGATGTCTAAAAGCACTGCTGTACCGACTTTAGATATCGATCTAGTATGGCATACCCACCAATGCACGGCTAAGCACTACGGGCAAGCTATGAAGCTTCTGGCGGGCAAATTCGTCAATCATGATGATACAATTGAGAAGCCACAATTAGGTGACGGGTTTGGCGAGACAAGAAGATTGTATCGTGTGTACTTTGGGCAAGAGTATCGTGCTTGTGGGTGCTGGGACTGTCAAGCTCTTTTGTCGGAACTTGAAAGAGCTATTGAAAACGATCAGGATGTTGATATGGAGAAGGTTGCGGCAAAGGTCAAAGATGATGTGTTTTATCATAGGGCAGTGGAGTGGTCCAGAAGGCACAAGATGAGTTTGCCTATGCGACGGAACTAACATTAAATTGTATTATCTTACAATATTCTCGGATTCTTGTAGCAATCTTTCCAATCTGCTGAGATATATCTTCCTTTTATGCACCGAAATTTCAAAGAACAGTAATTTGCAAAACTCTATCGAAGACACCCGCAGGATGTCGAGATTTTGTGGTGGCGTATTGGTATCCGTATTTGTATCTCTCGATCTAAGCGGCAAAGCATTAAAGTCCAGTTTCGCTCTCAGTACGATGATATTGCCAACGACATAGAAGTCAGGTGGAGGGAGCTTCCAGATAGTATTGTCCTTTTTCTCGACTTGAGTGTTGTTCACAAACGCGGTATTGTTGAATTCAGACAATGGCAACCCGTAGGCAGACCGATATAGACTGATGATTGATGTGATGTATCCTTGATCGACCCTGGGGACTAAGTCGTATTCATTTACAACAGCAAAGATGTGTCGGGTCTGAGGTAAACTTTGAGCAAGTTCGGTAACGTTGGTTGAAGTGATAGGCGGAGCACCGAATGTAATAAGTGAGAACTTGACAGCAGACACTATCGAAGCCGGTCAGCCTGTGAACCCTAGATTGATGAGTAGGGAGCTTACAGTGACTTTCGGTATGGCAAACAAAGTGCAAGAAGAGCATCGCCGCAACGGCCCCTCCGGCCGAATGACCTGTGAATACTATATGCTCCAAGTTCTTGTCGACTGTAATTTGACGGATCATCTCCTCAGTAAGCCAAGGAAGAAGAGTTGTCGCACAAGCTAGGAAGCCACTATGAGCATAGATTTGTCTATCACAGCCCGGAAAGACCTCAAAGTGACTGTCAGTAGTAGAAAAGACTGAAAGGCCTTGAGACTCACAAAGACTGGGGCAGCATCCTTCTGGTTCCGATTGAAGTTTACAAGATGATCTGTCTTGCATGACGTGCCTCTGATTGAAACAAAGAGAGTGTTGGTATCCTCTGACTTCCATATAGAGGTGGCCTTGACAGTTCCGGTGATCGAAGGTGTTCGGGAAATCACAGGTACAAGATCACCTCCTGGATGTATATCTGGTCTGTAAACAGAGCATGCGGATCTGCATGCGGCAAGTAATAACTCGAGCAAAGCATGATTCCTATCATAAATGATTAGTTTGGAAGACGTCTTATAAAAAACAGTAAAAAAATACCCAGTCCATGGCTCTGCCTTTTTTTCGTCAACCTTTGAGTTCTCGTACTTTGATATCTCCTTTGCGAGTCGCGATAGATGAAACTGCAGCAAGTCACCATGATCTCCTATCACACAATAAATCAGCATGAGTCGTATAAATGAGGCTATTTCTTTGTACCTTGATCATCTAGCTGATCAAGCACAAAACCCAAGCATTCTAGCAGCTCAGTTACAGCCACTGAGAAGGCCTGCGAGTTGGCACTTAATTCTGCTTGAGATGTAGGTGCCGAGGCAGCAGCAGCAATTGAGGTTTTTGTGACGGATCTTGCATTTCGACCTTTAAGAATCTTTGACGCCCACATGGCTGAGAGAAAGATTTTGATCGAATGGGAAGCAAGTTGTTGGTGTTGAGATGAATGAAGTGGAGGACGTCAAGGTATGCGCTTAGCTGCGCCACGTGCTGCACTGCCTTGACTAAGCCACTCCATGCGATCTAGGTATCCCATGTACCAGGGCACAACACTTATGGTGTAAGAGGACTTCACTCTTGGTCAGGATGGGTAAAAAAATAAACTACTTAAAGTCTTCACTATATTTACCCTAAATTCTCCTAAACTTGCCTAAACTTACCTAACTCTTTTTATCACTGAGAATTAACATCTTAAACTCATGTTACTCATACACTGCAAGAGACTGACTGTGAGGATGACGGGCCTGAAATATGAAACTAAATTGTGCTCTGGAGAGCCAACGTAAAGAAGGACACCTCCGACTACGGAGCTCACGTCCCAATACTGGTTACTTGCCTGGTGACAGCGCGCGTCAGCGCCATCAGCGCTTCTCGATTACTGAGAGGAAGATACGAGGTAGGACGCGCGGTTTGCAGCAGCTCATGGCCATGATCAACTCTAAAT
>PVQA01001242.1:0-11705 GCA_002980515.1 Fusarium burgessii | reverse complement strand
GAGTTCGTGTGGGCTTATATATACTTCCAGCCACAGGTCTCAACTGCAAATAACACATCAAGCTCACAATTTAGACATTATACCAAAATGCCTGACCAATTACTACAGCATAATTGCTGATAAAAAACCTAGATTATGACTCTTTTACCTCCCTTTAAGGAGCATAAGAAGATGCCTCCAATTCCTCGGCCAAGACAATCCAACTCAACACCACAAAAAAACCAGGATCCTGAAGCAAGATGGCACCACCGAGAAGAACGGTCATCTGTACAGATGATGACAACGAATTCCAAGACGAGTATATCCACCGTTTTCCAATCGACTTAGAAGCCGTCAAGAATTTCAGAGGTTATCTCGAACAAGAGACAAGCTATAAGGCCCTCCTTGCTGTACAAGATGAAATAGACAGCGTTATCGACAACCAGGAATACATGAGGCTTCAGATCAATACCCTCCTTCAACTAGCTATTCTTGGTACTCATGCTCTTACTTGTACAGTCAGAGACTGTCCCCAAGAGGTTGTACGAGTCATCCGGCGAGAAAGAAAGGCATTAAACGACCTTCATGACGCCAAACACGGACCGTACAAGAAGAAGAAGGCGAAGCCCATCAGGAAAAACCGAGCTACGAGCTACTTACTACCGTCGATATAACGATGTAAGGCTTCCGGTTAGTAATCACCTAAGTGTCTGAGGTATCGCTTCCATGCGGTAGTTTTCCTCACCGCCAAGGACAAAGAAGGTTTACTTGTTAGTAGTCGGAGGACTGCTGGCACTATAATAAACCACCGTGATCTTGCCTTTTCTCTATTTTTAGCACGCCACGTGATCATCCCATGTATTGCGTTCAACCAACATGCCTTTTCCCAATCCATCTAATTAATACCTCTTTACCAACAACAACAATAAACCTCTCTCATTTATGAAACAAACTCAGTAATACGAATATGCCGCCGCCACGGCCAAGAACATTTCGATGGGGCAAATTCAACCTCGACACACTACTTTCCCTTGCAGAGGAACTTCGAGGTCAGCCATGTACCTGCGACGAGTCTCAGGTCCCAAAAAGCGGCAGTATGAACTGGGTGATATTCATCACCTTTGATGATGGGGTTGAATGGGTATTTCGCTCCCCCCGTTACGACACTTTTATGTTTTCAGATGAAACCGCCACCAAGATACTCATCAGTGAAGCGTGTACTTTGAAATATCTGGAAACCCATTGTTCGATTCCTGTGCCAAAAGTCTACTCATACAGGTGAAGTACACTAGACCCTGATGATCGAGTCCCGTGTTAACATAGAGTTAAGGGGCACTCATGATAATGATATCGGGGTACCTTATATCCTGCAGAGCAAAGCTTCTGGTCGTCCTCTGTCAGATTACTGCTGGACCGAGCGCTCAATCCAACCCCCGAATCTCAAATATCCCATATCACAGCTCCCACTCACAGACTCGGACCGAGAGAAAATTATGAAGCAGCTTGGTGCCATTATGTCAAGGCTTTCAAGGGTTCACTTTGATAAGATTGGATCTTTATTTGAAGACGATGAGAGTGGGTTTGTAGTTGGTGAATGTCTATCCCCTGTTCTCACCTGGCAATCAAGAGACTCCCTTGAGACTGAAATCGAAAGGGGACCTTTCACCCAAGAAGCCCCCTATCTTAGGTCTTTAATATCAGCATTTGTCGCCCATGCAGAGGAGCTCCCACTCACGCCATACCTGTTCTTTTCACCACTACCTAAACCAGACGACTATCCTTCTTGGGATAGCTACAGAGTCGCTACGGATAGAAGGGGTGACTTCATTGTTGTCGGCGATAAACTAGAGGGTAGCAAGAACCGACTTGACTACTTTATAGCTGGTCAGATACTTGAGGAAATGGTGTCATCGATTTCGTCTCAGTCGACTGGTTTTACTATATCACATCCAGACCTTCACACTGGAAACATATTTGTTGACAAAGATCTAAACATCACATGCATTATTGATTGGGGTTCTACGGCAATAGGCCCGGTTACAGAGTTAATGGCGACTCCGGGGCTGGCAGGGTCCTCAAAACCACCTTCATCAGTTCTCACCGCTGCCTTCCGGTCCGGTTTTTCCCAAACATCCCAAGATATCGAGCAGAGCATGTGGAAGAGAGCTGAAATGATTTGGTATTTTTCTCGCTTGGCCCGTCTTCTCTCCGGCCAGGATATATCCTTGTTTCAAAAGCTGTATGAACTCGTTTACAAGCCTGGGGTCGATGCTCCATCAGACTCGGTAGATTATGGCCGGCTGTTCCATGAACGAGCCAGGATCCCAAGCAACAAGCAGCTTCTGGCTAGGTTGAGAGAAGATGACCTGCCAGATCACGAAATCAAAGAAAGAGAAAACGAAGTCTTTTCTACAGACATATCGGGCAGGCTGGCTGTGGCGAGGAAGCTAACATTAATATCTGAAATGAACCCAGGGTTTGTTGGAGATTCGCGGCTGTGGCGGTGGATTGAAGAAGCTCTAAAAGACTCGGTGGATAGTAGTGTTCAGGGCATAGAATGCATTAATAAAGAAAGGTTGCAGTGCTTGAGAGCTGGTCTATTGCTATTGAATACGAGTATCACCCAAGTTCCATATCATAAGTCTCCTGCCAGCCCATTCTTGATTCTCAGAACCGTCTTGATGTGGTTCATGGCTATCTGCGTCTTCTCATGTGTTGCAAGAAGTCTTGCCGTTTTGACAACATTCTTGATTTGCCTTCCATTGAGCTCAATGCTAGCCAGCTCGCCCAACTCATCTTCTGAAAGACCATTGGCACCAGTGCCAAGATTGACAAACGTCTTCCAGATGTGCAACCGACTCGTGTAGTCCAGTTTGGGATAATGAATGGTGAGGTGAATCCGAGATTCAAAAGCAGGATCAAAAGCTGATACTCGGTTGGTTGTCAGAAACATGACGCCTTCAAAGTATTCCAGGAGCCTAAGGAAAATCGACACTAGTTTGTTTCGTTTAATATCTGAAGTAGTTCGACGTTCGAGAAAGACGTCGCACTCATCGAGGAGAAGGACGGCTCCCCATCTTGTCGAAAGTTCAAGAGCGCAGTCTAGCTTTTGTTCAACTTCTTGCGCAACGTCACCCAACTCGGCGGCGCTCATATTATATAGAGGCTTTTGCATAATTTCCGAGACTACAAAGCAACTGCATTAGTCATTTGAAATATTTTTATAAAACAACACTCACCAGATTCGGCCGTGAGTGTCTTTCCAGTTCCTGGCTCCCCACTCAGAAGCATGATGATGCCTCTTCCTAGATTCGGTCAGCTGAAATTCTGGCATCTTTCCGTTCCCGTATGTGTTACCTTTGCCTTTGGTGACGTCGTCAAAATTGTCTAAGCCGGACATCTGAGCACCAACAAAAGCTTGGATGATTCGTTTGTAGTCATGCGGCAGTACGAGTTGATCAAAAGCTGTCGAGCTCCAAACGACATCTTCCACGAGCTCAATATCGAATAATCCTGAATTGATGGTGAGAACATGCCTTGTGGCCAATAGCTTCGTTGAACTTACCCCATTGTTTGGTTTTCAGACAAAATCCCTTGACATGGTTCGTGCATAGGGCATACTGGCAATCAGAGAGTTTCTTATTGGATGATTCTTCTGAGGCAGTTAGCTAGAACTGTTCAAACTGCAACAGCGAAGACGTAAAAATGAAAGGCCTTTGAGTTTGCATAAATACTAGAATACGTACGTGCGTTTTGTGAGCCATTGCTTGAAGCTCTCGTGGCATATGGTTTGTTTGGCCGAGGACAGTGAACCGAAGAGCTATTCCATTCATTGTGGTATGAATCGTTTGCCCCGTTCTCAGAGGCTTTACTAGCTTCCAGTGATCGAAGGGGACCAGAGGTACCGTGGTTGTACCACAAAAAAGTTTTGCAATCAATAATGATCCGTTCATCCGTCACCTAGACAGCTGTTAGGGGTCTGAGGATGGGAGTCGATGAGTACACAACCTACATGTCGTTGCTTTGGGGCCCCTGAGGCTGTATTCGCCAGACTATACATGCCCGTGTACATCCTGTGGTGGATACCCCTTAAACTCTCAAAGACACGACCACGTTGAACAAGTCGCCCCTTGACTTTATTGAAATCGGGGCAAATGCGCGCTGGTATAACTTCTAACTCCAAGATAGGTTTGATGTTCTCGAAGGGCAAAATGGTCAAGCTTGTTTCTGTGTATCCAAAAGTGTCTCCATCAGTGTCAATGTATCGGACGTTCAGCATGTATGCGACTCTTCCGTCTGAGATCTTGGAATAGTTACCACTACTCAGAGCAAACAGTCTATCGCGACCTTGGATCTTTGTGTAGACTTCACTCTCGGGCTCAAAGAGCGCCCAAACATAATCAAACGATATGACGCCATTCTTCAAAAGATCCGAGGCTTGCTCGATGCGTGGCTCGATTTCAGCGTGGATGATATTGGCGAGAAGTGTGTAATGGGCACTCTCCTCGAAGGAGCTATTCGCATGTTTGCTGGGATCAGCTCGCTTAAACTCGTCCCATCTGTAGTAAAATTCTCGGAAGGGAGCATGGAACTCGAGCTTCTTGAGATTGGTGTTGATGCCCCTATAATCCTGAAATACGGCGCCAAGAATATTCTTGAGCACGGGACTCTGTACCGTGATAGAGTGTAGCGAGAGGACTGCCTCGTCAGTTTCGCCGTGTTGTTTCTCGCGGCGAACAATAAGCGCGTATTTGGCTGAAGCCTTTGACGATCTTCCATCGATTCCAATCTCCTCATCTGTCCACTCCTGCCAAGGATCCCAACTGCTCGTCCTGTAGATGTCTTTACTCTCGGCAGCCATGCCGAATTCCACTAGACTCTTCGAAATGTCGGTACATCCTTGGCTTCTTTGATTGTTCTCGTCTGAACGCATAAACCAAGGACCACCCATCGTTGTTGGACTGTAATTGTTTGGTCAGAATATCGGCAAAAGCTAGTGACAAAACTATGTTTGAAGATAATCCTGGTCCACTGGTATCGGAGGAGAGCTCAAGTATCACGTGGAATTCGAATCTTGGGCGTTAGCACGTAGCTTCGAATTGCAGAAGCTTCGCTCTTAGAGGTGCTGCGCGATGTGTCTTGAAGGAATAGACCTGGCATGACTGGGTGAGATATCGAGGAAGAGTTGTCTAGAGGACAAGGATAAGTAGCGGTCTTGAGGAACTTTAGAGTCCGGGGTTTTGGGAAATCTGCAGCGTGTAGAAACAGGCCGTGGGGGATTTCCAATCGGTACGTACCTCAAAAGAGCGCAACGAATATCATCATGTGAGAAACAACCTCGATCAAGTGTCAAACTGCTCATCCTTCATGTTTGGTGATTGATTTTGGCTGCACGTATACGCCTCACAGAGGCAGCTGAAAGACATCTTGCAGCCCAACAGCTGATTGGTGATCTGCAGGTGCCCGAAGAAGGATGCAAATCATGGTCCAATGATGTAGCGTCATTTTAAGCTGGACAAGCTATCGATATTTGATCATTTCATGGCCCCGCCTACTTGGCCCTATCAAAAAGGGAGTGCGAGGTTTGTTCAGCTCGAATTGCCAGCTTATTGTGATATGAGTTCGTCAAATGACGAGACCGCGCGCAGGCCTCAATCGCAGTGCCGTACCCTTGCAGAGAAATCATGATGTGTGGAGGATCCGAAATAGGTATTGGTGTCTTTCCGAACATCCCGACGAATGCAAGGGAGTGATGTCGTCGGTCAAAGCAGCCATGGATACTTTAGGCGTCGGTTCGATGGATGGCTCCTCCGTGGACACATAAATCAATATGCTATGATCGTCGCCTGGGATCAAGGATCCTTGCGACCCATTCACTCACTTCGGTGATGGACAGGGCTGAGAGATGTCGAAGGCCTGCCTACCGCTTAACCTAACTCGAGCTCTCGTGCATCAGCGAGACGAAAGAGGGTTTCTTGCATGTTTGTGGATAAAGAGCAATACGAGTTGGGTTTGCTGAAGGTGAATGTGATGTTGAAGAAGGCATCTAATAAGCAAGGGGGGGTTGTGCTTGGCTCCCGTCGTCTACCTAACCTAGACTGGGCTCTCAACAACAGGCACAGCTCAGTGCTTGCCTTCTATAAACACCCCTACCGGCCTCCATTCCCTTTGCTCTAACCTTGACTCATCAAAAACTGAGATTGGGTTATTGCTTCAGAAATTGACTATTCTGAATCAATTTTATTCGATGCCTTCTTGCGAATAACGTATCAACACTGGCTCAATAATTGCCGAAAAGCCCAAGTTTTTGACCCGCAGAATAGAGAGTAACCAAAGGTGGCCGGGCCATTAAATCTGCAACGGTAAAAGCTACGACAGGGATGTCCTCACGTCCCGTGGAAGCCGCGGAAAGCGCCAAGTTCTAAATACGAAGGCAATAAGGCATCAATCACGCATTAACACCTCTACTCACGCAACAAATATTCTTCAAAATTCCGGTTTACGCGGCATTTAATGAGATTCGACAATATGAATTTATTCTTGTACATACATAGACTGCATCAATAGAAATCGTCTTCTCTTTCCAAATATCCTCACGCAACACATAATTTCGACAGCGTCCCCTTACCATCAAAAATGGAATCAGCCAAGCCTGCCCTCAAAATCGTTCGCATAGGCTCTCGAGAGCAACTGGAGGAGCTCATCGACTTGATTTGTGATGCATTCATGGAAGACGACCTATTCTGTGCCATGGTTCCTGGCCGCCATGAACACCCCGAGTCAGCGCGAAGCATGTGGCGCATGACCCTCGTCGAAGAGTACGGTAGAAAAGGCTCAGTTGTTCTCGCTGCTCGGAAGCAAGGAGAGAATGGCCAGGAGGGAGAGTTTGTTGCTTGTGCGATATGGTGCCGTTACGGAAAGAGTGATGTCGCTCGAAGCTGGCAGGGAGACAACTGGAATAAGCGTTAGTTGTCATTGTGCCTAAAGAAGCATCAAAACTAACCAGTAGCTTCACAGGAATTTCAAGGATTGAGACTGCATGGACTATGTTCTATTGGTTCTTCCTCAGACAAGCTGGTCCCGGAATTGCATTGGACACCACTAGAGAAGCCGGAGGAGCAGTTGAACAAGTGGACAAGTTTTACCCTACTGAGCGCTGGCGTCTGGGCTTACTAGCCACCTCACCCAAGTGTCAGAGAACCGGCATTGGAAAGAGGCTTGTTCAATGGGGCCTTGACCGATGTGATGAAGAAGGGGTTCCAGCGACGCTTGAGTCCAGTGTACAAGGACGGCCGCTCTATGAAAAGATGGGCTTTCTAGAGGTAGGTACTGTGAGGTTCTTAAAATTTGAAATGCCTGCAATGGTTCGATCTACCGAGGAGACTAAGAAGACGGTTTAGGAGACGGATTCTTCATGGTCAGAGGTTGAAGGCGCGGTTTGATAAGAGTTGAGATTCGCTGTTCGGAAGGAAATTAGGCATAGGATGTATGATAGATGGTGTGGCGTTTCATTTTAGATTGTCTGGAACTTCTATTTGACCCGTTACGGTATTGCCTTCGTAGTATTCAGACTCAGGGGCAGGATCACGTCTAGAAGATGCTCTTCATACCTGTGAGGTATATGTACGCATCGTCGACTGCGGAAGTTATAGAACATGGTTAATTGGTAATGGTGAACCACCCGTCAATCGTCGAATTACGAAGCACCTTTGGGCATAAGCGCTTCCATTTGAATAAATATCAAGACATCTCGCGGCAGTAATTAAAATTGATTTACTTTCTAGATAAGAAGTGAAAAGAGCGCTGAACTTGTGAAGGTCGAGGAATTCAAAACGCCTCTTCTGTAGTAGCCCAAATGGTTCAGCACGTTTTATGAATAGGTTCGATCGATATTGCCGTGTTGTTCCTCAATATCCATGAGGTCTTTGTTTTCATAGTCAATTAAACGTCAAGGCGATGGCTTTTCCGACTTTTCCAATTGTGAGATCTAGTTAGCAAAGAGTTAGCTGAACTTGAGAGGTGGTGCTAGTAAACACATCCGAGGAAATTGAAAGCCACACGTGAGGGTCTGCATGGGGATAGATGTATCACAAGATGGAAATGAAGGTTCGTAATGATCAAGTGCAAAGTGGGAGAAGTCAAAATCATGCTTGTCACTAAAAGGCAATGGGCAGGGATTGGGTTTATATATGTGTATTGGGTTGGATGTATCTCGCTGGGATATTGTGAGCTTCATCGATGATAAGCATACAGCGCGAGAATAATTAAACAGATAAAGGCAAAAGTGACTGGGGAAAAATATATGTTGATAAAATCGACTACTAAGGAGCCACATTTTGTATTGTGTCGGATATAGAGCTGTCGCATGAAGCAGAGAATGCGTAATGAGAGGGCGGGTTTCTACCCACAATCGAGTCTCCAGGTGTAGTTGACTGCAGAAGGAGACGTCAACAATACGCTCAAAGGAGGTTGGCCGTCCTCGTTGGGAATATTGCGCAGCCCATCTGAGCTCTGGGTGCTTGTCAATGAAGGACTTGGCCCGAGAAAGATGATACAGATTGGCTTGACCAAGAACAGCTCGGTTGATCTTCTTCTTCTCCTCTTCAGGGCCTCCTCCTCCTTCCACTCTCCTGAAGTCGGTTTGCCCGGAGCTAGGGTTCAATGGCTCGAGGTCGGGGCCGGTGAGCTTGATTCAATAGCGAGACCTGTGCTATTCTCAATAAGCCATGTAGCAACAAGGTAAGACATGTGGCTCACGCTCGCAATTACATGGACTATTGAGAACAGCACAGTTCTCGCTATTGAATCATAAGCCATGTAATATCAGCCTCTTTGTGGGGGAGCTCTGGGTGCTCGTCAATGAAGGACTTGACTCGGGAAGATGATACAGATTGGCTTGTCCAAGAACAGCTTGGTCGAAGCCGTCAGCCATATGGCCAACCAAGACATACCGCCAAAGGTAGTCGAAAGTACGGGATCCCGTCCGCTCTCCCATAGTCAAACACTAACAGCAGAGGAGGCAATGTTTCGATTAGAAGGAGACTCATCGCTGGTCCGCGGTCGGCTGGCCATTGGCGCTCGAGTTGAGTTTCCCGAGTGCATCCTCGAGCTTCTGGCTGCGTCGGGAGACTTTGTAGGCAAAACATTTGGATCGGGCCTCCACGTTGTAGCGCAGGGTAATGCCAGCGTACTTGAAGGGATAGGACAGACCAGCATGCTCAACGGCGGTGTACTCGCGCTGTTGCAAAACACGGAGACCTTCTCTTAAGGATGAATTGGAGAGAGGTGATGAGCATTCTCATCTCCAGTGGTGTTCTGGTTCTCCCATTCCCCTTGATGATGTTAGTAACCTGTGATCCGTAATTCATATTGTACCCGTACCTATCGGTCCATCATGCCACATGTGGCAAGATGGTTTTACACCAATGCTATGGCAGCCAGGACACGTGGTCCGGCAACGCCCGTGCTGTACAGTACAGCACGATTCATCCCCGTACTTCTCTTCCGGGGATGTATTTGCCGCTATCATTTCGGCATGTCGTTTGGTCATTGGTGTAGCCTTCGGGGTAGGTGTAGCAGGCCGACTCTTATTCTTCGTCGCATCCAAAGCCGGAAAAAGCCAGCGAGATCGCTTATGCTTGCTGTCAAGTGAAGCAAGGAGGGCGCTCACTACATGGCGGTTTGTACAACTCGCTGAAAGAGCTGCAAAGCGAGGTTGACAGCCTAAAATATATTCTTATGGCTTGCAGTCCCTCCAACAGCGAGGTTGACGGGACCATCCTGCTGCGAAACTGATTTGCTGAGCAGACGAAGGAGCTTGATGGTCGCCTTGTACCACCACGCTGAGAGGTGGTGGTGTTCTCAGCAGCATGCCAGGGGAACTTGCGCAGAGTGCCCACAAGACACCCATAAGGGCGCTGTGGGCACCCGACTCCTTCGAAAAAGGAGATCTGTGAGGCCCCCCATTGAGGGACCTTGACGTGCTTGACAAGCATGACCTGCAGATAATGATGTGGTCAGCGGCATGTCAGGGGAACTTGCACAGATGACACTTACAAGGGCGCTGTAGGCACCGCACCACACTGAGAGATGGTGATATGGTCAGCGGCATGCCAGGGAACTTGCGTAGAGCGCAAGACCCGGCGCCCATAAGGCCTTTGTGGGCACCCGACTCCTTTGAAAAGGGAGATCGGTGAGGCCCCCCATTGAGGGACCTTGACATGCTTGACAAGCATGACCTGCATCTGCAGGGTACATTGCACCATAGATGTGCCCTTGGAGCTACTTCGCTCCTCCTCGTTACCGTAGCAGAAAAGGGACGATGAGGAGTCAGAGCTCTCTGACTCTCTTGCCACCCGATGTTGGTCGGGGTCAGAGCACCCCCTTAGGGGCCTCGACTAGTAAGCCCATCATTTCACCCTAAAGCCCCTGGGTTTGGGGCTGGGAATCGGCGAGCCTTGCACAAGCCGGCTGCGATCGGGTGATATCGTTGCACCCTCCATGACGGAGGAGTTGGCACCCGCGAACGAATCGTGGGGTGGCAATGACCGACTGGTGAGTGCTGGTCTTGGTTCTTGCAAGCTTGATATCCTGAAGATGATGGCGGAAGAGATGTGTGATGTGGTTCATCGGTGGCTTGAGTGAAGGAAAGATGACGCAAGGTACAGTCCCGAGTCTGGCTCTGGTGGTTGCTCGCAATCGAGTCTGATGATGGTTGGACAAATGATACCCAAGTGATATATATGTAGTGGGGGTGTTGGGCTTAAACTTGTTTGTCAACTTCTGAGCAATAACGATAACACAACAAAGCAGACTTACGTTTTGAGAGGCGTGGAAAATGGCAAGAGAATGTGATTAAAGGTGCGTCAGCATATGGAACTTCGCAGCTGCCTTTAAGTTGAACCAGTGAGGTTAGATGATTTGGTGGACTCTCTGGTGGAGATTCTGCAGGCTTTGGTGACTGTAGTGACTGAAGCACATAATAGTTGGATGCTTAAGAGAACGGAGCAAGCAATTCGTTGCGGATAAGAAAAAGGTAGTCCCTGATAATTGGGATGATCTTGGGAGGTGATGGAGTCATAGACCTCTCGTTCTTGTTATGTGTAGAAATGGGAGTGGGATAAAGGAAGAAGCGCCAAGGTGAGCGAGTTACTACCGGCTTTGATGATGATATATGTGCTAATGGGGGAGAAGGACCAAGATCATGTGGAGGGGGGATGACAGATGATGTGATGATGTGTGGTAGGTCTGAGCGAAGCCCGTTTATTGTTCCTTGCGTGGAATGATATATTTATTCCCATAGTGCAAAGGAAGCTGCTTGCAGGACCTTGCTTGAATCTGCAATCTTTGTTAGCACGCATGAAAACACGCGTCGACTTGATGATTTCAAGTTTGCCCCCAGCAACAGGCTGCAGGATGGCGAGCGAAGGATGAATATGAGACTTGTACTTACGTGTATGACTCGCTTGTGCGGCGTCAGTTATGAGTTGTGGGCGGTGATGCTCTGACGCGTCTCCTCTCGAAGAGAGAAGATGGCGATGGTGGCATGGCAGTTTTCTGCTTAGGCCGCTTGATGTAGGTTGGGGCAGCAACGAAAGGCTTGTGTGAAGTATGAAGTATGAAGGCTAGATGATTAGACGCGAGATGAACAAGAGATGAGGGTCTCATAACGCGGTGTAGTAAGAGAAAGAAGTTGTGTGTGATGAGGAGATTGCTTGGAGTGGGGG
>PVQA01001240.1:0-27928 GCA_002980515.1 Fusarium burgessii | reverse complement strand
ATATTATCTTATTACCTAATTTAATTTATTACAAACTAGGTAAGCCAGCTTTATATTAATAAGCTATTATTAAAATACTTAAATTTTATTTTTTATTTTTTATTAAGTTAAAGATATAAAATATATACTAAGAAGTCTTCCCTCTTATTAGCCTCTTTAAAACTACTACTTTATTATTCGCTTCTAAAAATCTCTGTGGATTAGAATTCAGTTTCCTAAGGTCCGATGATTCTGCCAACTATCCTGCCGGAGAGGTCATCAATACCTCAGCGAAGCGGTTTTCTTATTACAGAGCTTTTTGACAAGCTGATAAGCCTTTCGTGGCGGTATAATTTTAGAGAAGCGTTATCAGAAACTGATTATGAAAGAAATAAGTACTATAACCTAAATTAGGAGTACATATCAATCAGCCTTTGATATCGTTGGTGTTGATTCCCTAACCGCTGCATTCAGCTCCCTCAATACGAAAGAGAAACGAATAACATAACC
Organism: Fusarium burgessii; assembly: GCA_002980515.1. Taxonomy (NCBI): domain Eukaryota; kingdom Fungi; phylum Ascomycota; class Sordariomycetes; order Hypocreales; family Nectriaceae; genus Fusarium; species Fusarium burgessii. The sequence goes on along the minus strand of PVQA01001240.1, from coordinate 27,439 downwards.
GTTTTGACATAACCCTCTCAGCTTGCTTCCTTTATCACTGCCACCTCCTTTTACTCAAGATAAGCTTATTTCTACCTAAGCATTCTACAATGTTTGATAATATGCAGAGGCTTATGTTACCTGGCCAAGCTTATCATATACGCGATGAAGAGACAGCGTCGTGCTGACGAATTGTTGCTTAGTTTATTAGCCACCTCATTTTGAACACATCACATTAGCAAAGGCGAAAATCAAATAAATCTCTGTAAGGACTTAATTACCAATCTAACATCCTCCTCTCACTTTAGCCTCCATCCAGATATAGCCAGCGCCTACAAGGCGACCAAGATCTTTTCGTTTCTCGAAGCAGTTCAGTCTTCCAGAAAGGTTGGGTCTCGATACATTATCCTTGTCGCCTTCAGCGTTACGGACCTGTCACCCCAACAAGGTTGTTATAGGTCTTTCTATCCTCAATATCAGGAACCAGCCAGGAGTTCCCCCTTTGATTCCAAAGAGGTGGCGGGATTGGTCATTGGAAAACTGATCTGATTTCGAAATAGGATACTTGCACGCCCCCCCCTCAAAAAAAAAAAAAAATTCGCCTTTTTCATATCATCACCGAACGTACCTTCTCTTCACCTACTTCTTATCCACACACAGCAACCTCACACAGACTCACCCACCTTACTTACATAAACACTCACAACCTCTGTACTCCACCGGCATCAGTAGATCCCTGGCTCTGCACAGACCCTTGGCTTCTTTATTCTGCTGTGCGCGTGCTCAATATCGAGTGGCGCACCCCACAAGCTCAACTCGACTATCGTCTTCAAAGTTGTCCGGTCATAGAAGTACCCAATTCAGAAGTTCAACTTAATTCAATAGTCTGACTGGTCTGACTCCAGAATACCCCCAGTTTGTGCCAGCGATATTCTAACCCTAGTCAGTTAGAAAGTGAGGAACCTAAGCTAAGGTAACCTCCATGTTCTTGCAGAGCTCTCGAGGCGATGGGTACTGACTTTATAACGAGCGCAGATACCTTTTTCATGACATACTTTAACTGATGTCTGTAGCTTATTAGCTTCATCATCTTTCAGATCCAGCCCCTGCGATAGCATCCATCCATTTCCTGGCGTCGTACCCCTCGCCCCTTCAGTAATAAGGTAAGGTACCTTGCCTTACTTCCCCCTCGACGCGGCCCTACCCTGCCCTGCCCTGTAGGGAACCTAGCCTCTAGGGACAGTATCCGTTCTGTACCTTACTTACCAACATACTTTTGCTTTGCCATTGTCATACTTACGGCACTGCACCATTTTCTTGGTTCTCGACATCAATTGGATTACATTCGTTCTATTATCTTGCATACATCGTCTGTACGCGCCGACTTCGTCCAATCGCCTGTCGTACCTGAGCACGCAACACCGCCAACTCGTACGAACCCTTGCGATCAGCGACCAGCCTACCACGGTCTACGGCCGTTTTCTTCCTCCGGTTTCCGGATCCCGTTGTGCCGTGTGTCGGTGTCGGTGTCGGTGACGGTGCCAGTATCGGTGTAGAATTTCGTGGTTTTGCACCTGCATTTGCATTTGCATTTGCAACATACACAATGCCTCACTCTCAACATGAAGAAGATGCCTCTGCAATGGCGGGCGATGCTCCTATACCGGTGACGCTTGTTACCGACTCTCTCGAGAAGCCTTCGCTCGACGATCGTGATTATCGAGTCATCCGTCTGGACAACGAGCTCGAGGCTCTCCTGGTACATGATCCTGAGACCGATAAGGCCAGTGCTGCCCTCGATGTAAATGTGGGAAATTTCAGCGATGAGTCTGATATCCCCGGTATGGCCCATGCGGTCGAACATGTCAGTGCCCCAATTCAATATTTGTGATGTCATACAGACAGGTAGTGGACTAACATTTCTGCTTGTCAACAGCTTCTTTTCATGGGCACCAAAAAATTCCCAATTGAGAACGAATATGGCCAATATCTCTCCGCCAATTCAGGAAGTTCCAATGCTTACACCGGGCCAACCTCGACGAACTATTTTTTTGACGTTTCTGCCAAGCCGGACAATGACCAGGATCCTTCAGATACCAACCCGTCTCCTCTACGCGAGGCTCTGGATCGATTCGCTCAATTCTTCATTGAACCGCTTTTTCTTCCCGAGACCTTGGATCGGGAACTGAAGGCTGTCGATTCAGAAAACAAAAAGAACCTTCAAAATGACACCTGGAGGCTGCATCAGCTGGAAAAGTCTCTATCCAACCCTAACCACCCATTCTGTCACTTCTCAACCGGCAATTTTGAGGTTCTCAAGACACTCCCCGAGGCACGTGGAATTAATGTGAGGGATAAGTTCATTGAATTTCATGCCAAACACTATTCAGCCAACCGCATGAAACTGGTTGTTTTGGGCAGAGAGCCGCTGGATGTACTCCAGAAATGGGTTGCTGAACTGTTCTCTCCTGTCGTCAACAAAAAGCTTCCATCAAACAGATGGCCAGGCGAGCTCCCTTTCAGGAAATCCGATCTCGGCATGCAGTGTTTTGCGAAGCCCGTCATGGATTCTCGAGAGCTTAACCTGTACTTCCCCTTTATCGACGAGGAGTTTATGTTTGCGACCCAGCCTAGCCGATACATTAGCCATCTTATCGGACATGAGGGTCCTGGAAGCGTCATGTCATACATCAAGTCCAAGGGTTGGGCAAATGGTCTTAGCGCTGGTGCCTACCCCGTTTGCCCTGGTACTCCTGGTATCTTTGATGTACAGGTCCGTTTGACGGAAGAGGGTCTCAAGAACTACCCTGAGATCGTCAAGATATTTTTCCAGTACATCACTCTCCTTCGCGAGAACCCACCGCAGGAGTGGATTTTCCAAGAGCAAAAGGGAATGGCTGATGTCGATTTCAAATTTAAGCAAAAGACGCCTGCTAGTCGCTTTACCAGCCGAATCAGTTCGGTCATGCAAAAGCCTCTTCCTCGGGAATGGTTGCTAAGTGGTCATAGCCGTCTCCGAGAATTTGCTCCAGACCAGATCGAGAAAGCTCTTGCCACCATTCGCCCAGATAACTTCCGCATGGTTATTGTATCCCGTAACTATCCTGGTAACTGGGACCAGAAGGAAAAGTGGTACGGCACCGAATATCGCCATGAGAAAATTCCTGAGGATCTCATGGAAGAGTGCAAAAAAGCTTTTGCAGTTTCTCCTAAGGATCGCTTGTCTGCTCTTCACCTGCCTCACAAGAACCAGTTCATCCCCAACAAGCTCGAGGTTGAAAAGAAGGAGGTAGATGAGCCGGCACTGAACCCCCGGGTTCTTCGCAATGATAGCATTGCCAGGACATGGTGGAAGAAGGATGATACCTTCTGGGTTCCTCGCGCCAACGTCATTGTCAGCTTGAAGACACCACTTATCTACTCTTCGGCAGAGAACAACGTCAAGGCTCGACTTTTCTCTGACCTGGTCCGTGATGCGCTCGAGGAGTACTCATACGACGCGGAGCTGGCTGGCCTACAATATAACGTAAGTCTCGACTCGCGCGGTCTGTTCTTGGATGTCAGCGGCTATAATGACAAGCTGCCTGTGCTCTTGGAACAAGTCGTCACAACAATGCGAGACCTAGATATCAAGGAAGACCGTTTCGAAATTGTCAGGGAGCGCTTGACCCGGGGGTACAGCAACTGGCAGCTACAATCGTCTTACCACCAGGTTAGCGATTACACCAATTGGCTCAATGCTCCCGAGCGGGACTTCATAGTAGAAGAGCTCGCAGCGGAGCTTTCGAGTGTCACATTGGAGGGTATCAGACTGTTCCAGAAGCAGATGCTTGGCCAGGTTTTTATCGAAGTGTACGTACATGGTAACATGTACAAGGAAGACGCCCTTAAAGCAACCGACATGGTTGAGTCCATTCTGAAGCCACGGGTTTTGCCTAAAGCACAATGGCCTATCTTGCGGTCACTCATTCTGACCGAAGGCTCCAACTACGTCTTCAGAAAGACCCTCAAGGACCCTGCCAACGTAAATCACTGCGTAGAGACTTGGTTTTATGTCGGTAGCAGAGAAGATCGTGATGTTCGAACAAAGACTTTACTCCTGGACCAGATGCTCCATGAGCCGGCCTTCGATCAGCTCCGGACCAAGGAACAACTGGGCTACATCGTTTTCAGCGGACCTCGAGCCTTCTCGACGACATATGGTTTCCGCTTCCTCATCCAGAGTGAGATGACACCGGAATTCCTTGACTCCCGTATCGAGTCCTTCCTCATGAGATATGCGGACACTCTGGAGAAGATGAGCGAGACAGAGTTTGAGGGTCACAAGCGAAGTCTAATCGTTCGGCGTTTGGAGAAGCTTAGAAACCTGGACCAGGAGTCCACTCGTCATTGGTCCCAGATTACAAACGAATACTACGACTTCGAGCTTGGTAAGTTTACACAAAGTGTATTCTGAGCATCAACTAACGCTCTTGACAGCCCAACGCGATGCCGCACAGATTAAGCTTCTGACCAAACCAGAGGTTGTGGATTTCTTTAACCAGCGTCTGAACCCTGCCTCGAGCCAGAGGGCACGGTTATCGATTCATCTGCATGCTCAGGGTAAAGCTGAAGGGGTCGATAAGCGACAGGAAGAGGCTCAGAAGAAGGCGGATGAGGAGCCTTCCCCGGGAAATGCCGTGAAGACGGCCGAGGAAATCACTGATGTTAGACTTTACAAGGCTCGTCTCACGGCCAGTACAGGGGCCAGACCTGTGAGAGACATCAGCGAGTATGAGGATACGGATGCAAAGCTGTAAAGGTTATGTTAGGTCTTGTACACTTTCTGGGCTAACGACTCAATGTGCTTGAAAAGCCAAGTTGGGGGTTGCATTTAGACAAGGGCGCGATACACTGATATTGGATGGTAGAGGGGAGAAGGCACTGGACAACAGGAATCAGGGGCTTGTAAATACTTATATGGATAGAAACTCGTTTTTAGCGAGTCGGCTTTGTACATGTCTATGATAGCGATGAATCGTTCGGTGGTGGTCTCTGCTGAGGCACAAAATAAGATGACTTGGTGATAATACCCTTGACCACTGCGATAAAGTGTGTGATATTTTACGGTTTCTAACCAGGGATGGAAGCTGACACGGGAGTCTTCATACTGCAAGCGCCAAATTGCATGATCTACCTACCTAGATAGTTTCCTATATACATTCTCAAAAGGCTACTTGTCTTTCGTCTGGTAAAATCAACAGGTAGAAATCTGAACATTCACAGCTGCGTGTTCCTATGAATGAACATCCCCTAGGTTTCCCTTCACAACCCATTCACCGACTCTTCTGCCTTTTCTGATCGACTGTTTCACGATTTGTGTGTATCCCTGCCCCTGATGAGTGCATTTGAAAATCGACACAATAACTCACGCCTCCAACATCATTGGTTCGAAGATACTACAACTGCCGAATGCAATGATCTAAAATTGTTGCTATAAAAGATAGATAGCAATGCTCAAATTCTGAAAAACTTACGGCATTAGTCTTCAATTGGTTGTGTACCTGAAATTTTATACCGGCAACCTCACCCAAGGGTTATAGTTTACAACTCTGATGCATATTTTTTTTTCCAACTCTTTTGGCGTAGCCCATGTCAGCAGAGCCATCAAATTCGGGAAGCTCTTACTTTGCCGCTGTAGGCCTCTTTAATAGAATCTGACTATTCGACATATGTCTCCTCAGAAATTGACATGAGACGTGAAGCCGATAAGAATGAATAGTTAATGACATGTAGAACAAGGTCGGTTAAAAGTCCAATGAAACTATAATAAGACTCAGACACAGGTCACCTGAGACCTGGCGGTCAATCCTGTTTAGCGAGTGCTGGCAAAGGAAATAAACATGGATCTATGCATGGAATTTCATGATTTGAATGTGGGGGAATTGAATCGGCCAGAGAAACTAAAATAATGGTGAATAAAGATCTCACCCACTCAGAGGAGTTATTTTGCGATCTGGTAATCCACTTGGAGTTAATACCTATTAGGAGTTATGATAAATCTTAGATGTTATACTTTCACATTACAGTGTAAAGCTTTCCCTGCATTCCATCATAAGGTAATATATGAATTGTACAATGACCATATCATCATCACTGCCTGAATGTGCTAGCTATGACTTGAACCTTCCATCGCTAGGGCACCCATCCTGTAAAACTCGAGTCAACAGCTGCCCCACACCGGGGGCCGTCCTCAGCGGTCACAGCCCCGATGCCACTGCTGCTGTAATCCATCATAAAAAAAATATAGAACCTGTTTAAACCCCCCGCCCTCTTCCCGCGAAAGAAAAAAAAGATTCAAACTCTTATACGGCCAGGCTTTATTGGTTTGGTCCTTTCCTGATTCAGAGTAAATGCAACGAGACTGTTGTCCTTACTCGTGCCTTAGCCACAGTCAGACTTATACTTCGAGTCTACTTCGACTACTTATTCGCCCTCGAAACTCGTTTCCCTCTAAGAATAGGAATAGAGACCTCGTCTTCCGTCTCCGCCCCTCCTACTCATACCCAGACCCCCCGAGCTGCCCGCGCAGCTCGCCTTCAAGACGTCGTCCTCAAAGAAGAGAAAGCTCTTGCGAAACGACATACCTCTAGACTCGATTGATTCGTCATCGCCCTCCCCTGACTCAGTCCTGCCCTCTTGTGAAGTCGACGACGATCCCGCTCTCTCCTTCTCCGCCTCCGTGGCCTCCAACTCGAACTCGTTCCTCCGGGCCGACTCACAACCCGCCTCGAGCCTCCCCCCACGTCTCCAGCAGCAGACAAGCTCTCTCGTCTCGGCCGACTACGTTTCATCAGCTGCCTCGAGTCCTTGTGCATCTGCCTACGCCGACCTTTCCATCGAGAGCGACCGTGGCGGCGAAGAGACTGGCCCGGCTCCAACTTTGGCTTTGGCCAGAAGCCAGTCTCCCTTGCGTCTTTCTCACCGAGCTATCATGAATGGCGATGCAGACCTGCCCCAACGCTCCTCATCGCCTTTGAAACGACGTGCTTCTAGTATGGATCCCGAAGACGATGCGGATAGAACCCGCGATGTCGACATGGGCACATCACAAGCCAATGAATTTGCCGATAGTGCCTCACAGCCGCCTGTCAACTCGCTACCTCGTGACATGAGCGTTGATGCGCCTGATACTACCACAAACTCGGCCACGGATGCTCGTCCTGCGCAGCGTAAGGCTCACAAAATTTCCAAGTTGCAAGCTCCCAAGTCCCTTACTAATTCTGGTCTCATAGCAATCCCTTCGTTGCAAGAACAAATTAAGATCATCGAGACTCTCTTAAAAGCCTACCAGGAGGCGCAAGTGAAGGAAGGAGACAAGGCCTATCTTGTCTCCAACACATGGGTTCAAAAAGCACTTTCATTACGTGGCGGTTCCAAGGACATTAAAGAGGGGGATTCCACATCGGACCCCCTCGGCCCCGTTGACAACTCGGATATCATCGAAGAGGTCATAAAAGAGCCCACCGGCAACGAATACATCCGCCTAAAGCAAGGCACTAATGAGAACGAGTTCACACTCTTCCCCGAAGATGCTTGGAAGATGGTTGTCGATTGGTATGGTGTTAAGAACGGCCAAGAAGCCATTATTCGCTTTGCTATTAACACTGCGGAAACTGGCGAAGAGCCCGTCATTCAGTTTGAATTTCACCCCCCAGTCTTTACTGTTCACCGTCTCTGGTCTGAAATCAGCCCACTTCCCATCGAGCAGTCCCTCAAGGCCAAGAACCCTCCTCCTTACAAGTTCGTCAGAAGTCGCAAATACCATGCACAGACATTTGTGAAGGAGATCAAGACAGCCACTGGTGTGCCGCTAGACCGTAAAGTTCGCTTGTTCATGGTACCTCAAATCCAGCAGGTTCCCGGACTTTCGGAGCCATCACGAGCCCTCACACCTCCGGATTCTCCAGGCCGAACTGGCGGTGGAGATAGCTCTGCAAACACTTGGTCGAAACTTCTCCTCGATAATGTTTCATTCTCTCAAGTTCGTGAACAGAGGGTCAAATGTAAGCTGGAAGACAGGACCGTTGATCCCAAGTTCAACGGCGGTTCAAACTTGACCATGTTCGATCTCGTAACAGATCAAACCCTGGTCATTGATGAGGCAATCGACAACTTCTGGGTAAGCAACTACACCGGGAAGACTCCGCCGAATGGATTGGTTATTCCCACTAGAAGTGGCCTGGCCTCTTCTAATGCCAGTGGTCGAAGCAGTCCCGCACCCGGTGGCCCATCGACACGCGGCCGAACGGGAAGGAAGTCTGGCCGAAATATTGGCGTCGTTGGCCTGCAGAACCTCGGAAACACATGCTACATGAACTCTGCTCTTCAGTGCGTACGAAGCGTCGAAGAGTTGACTAAGTACTTCTTGACCAATGAGTATCTTGATGAGGTAAACAAAACCAACCTTCTAGGATATAACGGAAGAGTTGCTATAACGTATGGGAATCTCCTTAAAGAGATATATACGGAAGCCAGAGGCTCTGTGACTCCTCGAGACTTCAAGAATACGATCGGTCGTTGCCGATCGACTTTCTCCGGATATGGCCAACAGGACTCGCAAGAATTCCTCGGTTTTCTCCTGGATGCTCTTCAGGAAGATTTGAGCCGTGTCAAGAAGAAACCTTACATTGAAAAGCCTGACTCTACCGACGACATGATCAACAACCCCGAAGCTATCAAGGAAATGGCAGACAAGGTCTGGGACATAACGCGCCTCCGGGACGACTCGGTCATTGCCGACCTCTTCACAGGCCTGTATAAATCAACACTCAAATGCCCCGAGTGTGGTAAAATTAGCATCACATTCGACCCTTTCAATAATCTAACCCTTCCCATTCCTGTCGAAGACGTATGGATGGCCAAGGTTAAGTTCTTGCCCCTCAATGATGTGCCTGTCATGGTTGAGGTTGAACTGCCCAAGCACAGTGCCATTGAACAGCTCAAGCAGTTCCTCTCGGTCCGAACAGGTGTACCTGCTGAGCGATTGATAGGAGGGGAAGAGTACAAGGATCGTTTCTTCAAGATTTACGACAACCCAACGGATGTTAGTGAAGAAATTGCGAAGAATGACCTGGCAACCTTCCACGAGTTGGACGGTGTCCCTACCAACTGGCCGCACAAAGCGAAGAAGCCACGCTCCATGCTGGATATTGACACCCCTCTTGAGGCTTCCTGGGATGACCCTCGATATAAGCGCATAGTCGTGCCTGTATTTCACCGCATCCCATCGAACTATGGTCGTGCTCGGGACGGTGTAGCTCCCCCAAGCTTCATATGCTTCACTAAGGAGGAAGCTTCCGACATTGACCTAATTCGACGCAAGATCTTGGAGAAAATCTCGAATTTCTCAACCTGGTCCAAGTTCAGGGACGTCTCGGAGGAGAACTCTGATAATGCTGACGGAGAGGGGGTTGTTTCTGCCTCGGATGCTGACTCGTCTGGCGATAGTAAAGTTGTTGCCAACTCTGTTGAAGGCGAGGATGACATTGTAGATGTGCATATGAAGGACGCCAGCGAGAGCCTCCCACATCAACCACAGATCTTGAAGCGATTCAACAAAACACGGCCTAAGTTCATAGACCCAGATAGCTTCCTCGACCCCGAACTTCAAAACCTCTTTGAGCTTTGCTACTTCACGGACAAAGCGTACTCTGACAGTGTGCCGACAGGTTGGTCTAACGTCGACCACCATCAATTACTTCCCAAGCTGTCAGCTCGCATCACTCAGCCGTCTCTCGAAGATGACGATACTGCCAGTCGCGACGATGAAAGTAGTACCCCCTCTAATGAAGATGCAAGCAGCAATGACGAGAGTACGAAGGCTGAAACTACACAAACCCGAATGGTCGAAGAGTCTAGTGAGGAAGAAATTCAAGAAATCCAGGAAGCTCCTCGGGTATGTCGTTCCATTAATCTTCTCAACAGTCCTAGCGCTCACGCAATACAGAAATTCAACGGGCGTCCCTCAAAATTAAAAGGACGTAAGCTCAAGGGTCAGAAATTCAGCAAGAAAGCCAATAAACGACGAGAACGCATGCAGAACAAGAAACACAAAGCAGCTTCTATTAATCCTCAACCCCAACCTCCTGCTGTTGCTGATGGAGGACCTCTAATTCGTTTGGGCGAAGGAATTGTCGTAGACTGGAACGAGGATGCTTGGGAAAAGGTGTTTGGTGGTTCTGTCAAGACCCCTTCCGATATTCAAGGAGCTCCTACGTTTCTGGACCTAGAAACACTCACGGACCCTGCTCTCAAAATTGCTCAGAGAAGAAGACATCATCGCCGCACACGCGGCATCACTCTTGAAGAATGTTTGGACGAGTTCGAGAGAGCTGAAGTCCTCTCCGAGCAAGACATGTGGTATTGCCCCCGCTGCAAAGAGCATCGGCGAGCCAGCAAGAAGTTTGATCTGTGGAAATCGCCGGATATTCTTGTAGCCCATCTAAAACGCTTTAGCAACTCTGGATGGCGCCGCGACAAGTTGGACGTCATGGTTGATTTTCCCATTGAGGGTCTCGACCTTACTTCCAGAGTCATTCAGAAAGAGGAAGGCAAGGATGAGATCTATGATTTGATTGCTGTTGATGACCATTACGGAGGTCTCGGCGGTGGTCATTACACTGCCTACGCCAAGAATTTTGTCGATGGGCGATGGTACAACTACAATGGTGAGTCGCTCCATCTCTGTGCTCTCCCCTCCCGATTCATGGAGGCTAACAAACCGATAGATTCGTCCGCAAGCCCCGTATCTGACCCGTCAGCATGCATTACATCAGCTGCATACCTGCTGTTCTACCGTCGCCGCTCGAACACCCCTTTAGGGGGCTCCCGGTTCGGTGTCATCACTGAGAAGTATAAGAACAGTGAAGAAAACTCCGAAGAAGAACAAGGTGAAGCGGGGGAAGGTCAGCGTCCCGGCGAGGGTTCCTCCCTGACTGGGTTGTCGAGCGCTGGGGTCGGAGCCGCAGCAACTCGCCATCTCGGCGGTCGTGGCTCGGATAGAGTCACCGTCACCTCTTTGGCTGGACCAGACGACGAAGATGATGACCTCCCCCCGTACGATGGAGCGAATCGATTAGAAATCATACACGGCAGTGTCGAGGACGAGGGTATAGATGTCAGTGGAAGTTACCAGCGCCTGGATAACAAGTCACTAAACCTCGTCCAGGGCTGGAATTTTGAAGGACTGGGCGACAGCGGTGCTGAAGACTCTACGGGTGCCGACATTGGCTCTGATGATGTTCAGTTAGACTCTTCAGCTGACGAGCGTGGCCTCAGTCAGTTTGATGACCATGACACAATCATGGCAGGACACGATCTTGCCGAGGGCGAATCTGAGCCTGCCGCCTCTCAGAAGACGATTCTTACAGACGTTCAAAATGCTACATGGGACCGCAAGGACGTGATCGGCGTACCAACCGCGGCAGGAATCGACAAAGATTCTAATGAAGTGGCCGAGATCCATCTTGAAACCGAGAAGGGGACCAGGGCCGAGTAGGACGGCTGTCCAAAGTCGAACAACAAGCGGCCCAACGCCATGATGACATATGGTAGACGAGATACGAGAAAACGGCTAAATGTGAATGACACGATGACCCTGGACAAACAAACACCTGGAGGGCATGTTAGCGTTGATGGAAGATCTGCGGATAGAAAGAGGCGGCGAGTGGAATAGATGGTACATATCCTATGCCCGCGCAACTTGCATGAGGTTGAAGGGTAAAACACGGCGTTTTGGTTTTTGTTTTGCATCAAGCATGTTCAGTTGAATGGACTTGAGAAAGTCTGATGGGGGTTTGTCTATCTATACATGTACTTCAAGCAGTAGTTGCTAAATGATAGAACTCTTATCCAAACTCTCATGGTTGGCAGGTCCACGATGTTCACAAATGTGACATGCTGCACTACCTTCGTCGAATCCAGGTCGTTTCTCGGTCGAAGGACACAACGAGGATGTGCTCGTGCTTGTTTCACATTTGAACGCCGGCGAGGCATAAAATGCCATCGGACATTTAGTTGTTAGCAAACGTCTGCATCGCTTACAAGCTCCCGAAGCCCAGGTCCCGTAAAGTGGGATTCACAGAACTCGAAGGACAACATCCCCCAAGCATCGCAATCTCACGAATCATCTGTCGACGGCTAGATTATAAAGCGGTCTTTAAAAATACGTAATCTGCAGGTTGTCATTCAAGGCTGGACCGTCCAATGCCGCCATTCCCACGTTGCGGACAGGATAGCATCAACATGATCCCCAGCTCGGGAACCCCTGGAACAGAGCATCGACCTCAGCCAACACTTCTTACGTTTATCAACTGAAGACCAGGAACAAATTTGAGACGCTAAAACCTTGACTTCCAGGAGATGGTATTCAGTAAAAAAGCATTGCAGTCAGGACTATCTGCTGAGGTTGGTACTACCATACGGTATAGGTATCCGAGAAATCACATAGGCAGTCGACAGTATGCCTTGGCTTACACAGCCGACGAGACAGATCTGCCCTGATACACGGCTTTAAGGGTTCTTCAGGCTTGGGGCAGTTCCTCGATAAACATCCAATCCATCAACTGGGAGCTGATCGATGTCATTCCTCGCTACATGCTCCACCTGAGCGGGCTGAATTTAACAGCCAACAGAGCGGCCGCTAGATTGAGGGCGTTCAACATGTTCTCACTGAATGCAGCATTGAGGGATTAACAATTGACACATGGATTGATGGTTGAAACAGGTGACGAAAAGAGGAAATTGGTGGTTGCTTCGCGATCGGCATATCGGAATCACCTCATGGTTGCATTGGGCTGTTCTGTTCTCCACAGAATTCAGCTTGACAGGTGTAAGGAGTAGTACTAAGCTTCAGCCAGCCACCACGCTGAAGACTTGAGCTTCTAGAAGATGGAGTTCAATATACCGAGCCTCTAGCGGTCAACGAATCTTAGCTATGTCCATGTCATAGGTAGATACGAGACATGATGGAGCATACACACATGATACGTGTGAGCCCGCTATCAACTTAGGTCAAGAACTGTGGTTTGGGTACCATATAATAGAAATATCCAACAGATCCGGTACGAGACGGTATCCTAAGTGGTAGATAAACAAATACATCATCCAACCATGACACCTGCTTGTCACTATCGTCAGTCTGAAAAGGTGTCAGAGAACCGATAACGCGGGGCTAACGTAGACTTCGTGGCGACTGCGATACCAGAGACCCTTCAAATGATACAGAAGACAAGTCGAATCGAGAAGGGGCCCAGAGCGTCTTTATAAATACCAACCAAGAACAGGCAAGAATCTTAGTTATCGAGAGTTGAGACTGGGATCAGGATACGGCCGAGAAAGGAGCAAGGGGATATCCCACAATGGCCAGGGCACCTCTCGGTGACTCTGTGGGTACCTTCAAAGTCTAGAAAACAGGCCGGCGCAGACCTGGTAGGCGTACCTCGGTTTAAGGATTCTGGTGTGGAGTTGGAATATGGAGAAGGAAGTCTTTTTCATCTTGAGGCTCGAAGTGGAGTCTTTGTAATGGCAGCAAATCGAGCCTTTGAAGTGTGTCATGTGCGGGATGGCTTTGACAGATCAAGGCTACCTTAGCTAGCTGGGCCAGTAACTAGATCGCACGAGAAGTTCATGTGGCTGCTCTTGTGGTCCACGGCCGGCATGGAGAGGCTTGATAGATAGCATGCGTATCATGCACAGCATATCGAAGTCGAGTGCTCCATCATTCCCTAGACGGGCCTTAGGTTACCTGGCAGCTAGTTGGAGCGATCAACAGCAGCGTACTGGCGCCCCGAAGCACTTTGCTTATTTCGGCACAGGAGGAGATCAGGCTAAAGCTTGTGCATCGAAGGTGGGATTTGCAGCAGCCATCTGTGGTTTTATGCATTAGAGAGAGCCAGAGAATTTGTGTGTTGGTTGACATTGTTGGGAGTTCTACAGAGTCCAGACGAACCGAAGCTGGTTCCGTTCTTTGTAAGGCATCGTGATGGCTTGGGTAACTTTTGACAGCCATCCTATACCGAAAGCGTAGCTGCTGCGTACCTCGTCTCTTAGTAGCTTCATTAGAGGCGGGGAGAGTTTTAAGCCGGTTTGGAGCGGGGCAGCGAGCCTACGGCCTATGGCGAACGCGGTGGGTAATGGAATGGAGCGATGGAGATGGGAATGAATGAGAAAGACAAGGAGAGTTGAGAAGAATGAAGGCGGAGCAGGTTGGTCTTGTCGATGAGAGGCTTTGTTTAGTGAGGAGATCTGGATCTCAGATCTGCTCCGTAAAATCACGTCATGCTGGCTCGTTCATTTGTCTGGCCAGATATGATTGATAACGTCAACCAACAGTAACGTTGATAATAAGTAGACTTGAACGTGGGATTGACTTGTTGATGCTATAGATGTATGGGTGATCCTAGTCGAATCCACCCATTCATGGTATCCAATTCGACCAAGAGCCGTCCGTAGGAAGCTGGGTATCTTGGGGAGGTAGACAGCCAGCCACTGAATTCACGACTTGTCAAGTTGGGTCGGATTGGGTTCTGGGCAAGCAGCACTGCACTTTACCTGCACGGAATCGTCCCCGGTGCATACCTGCCTACTACCTGGGTACCTAGGTAGTACTAACCTACCTACCTACCTGACTGGGTAAGAGCCCAAAGCACCTCACCATATTCTGGAGTTGCGCCTGGCTCTAAATATTGGGACTGAGCTGGCAGCTTCCGTTGTAATTTGGACGGGCAGTTTCGAGCCCAAATAGTCCAAATACGCCTAGATGGGCTCGTGCCCGTGCTTTAGGGCTCACAGCACCAGTTGTGACGACCCGACTGCACTGGATCCAATGCTGAGATATCGCCAGTGGAGTTTATGGTTATGGAACCTACCTACCTTAGGCTAGGCGCTTGACAGTGTGGATCTTGATGATGGACGGTTCTCACGTCGAGATTTCCTTCCATTCACCAGCTTGGTGAGCCAGACCAAGAGCTTTGATTGGATAAGACTCGACAGTCTGAGTATGACGAAATGCGAAACGGTGGATTTCTTCCCAATTTAAACGAAGTTGTGTATTAAACAAAGATGTTGCCCTCAGTCTCACTTAGCCAATATACCCTACCTCATGAGGGCTTCTCAAATCATAACGGTTCTGGTCAGTTGCCTACTTACCGTCTGTCACACAAAAGCTCAACAAGGACGATAATACATTACTGAGTCAAATACACTGTGTCCAAACTGTACTTCCTTCGAGAATGATTCTTGGTTCCCCCTTGCGTTGCAGCCCACCATGCACCCCTGTCCAATAATTATGGAGCTAGTGACTCTATTTCAGATTCTCGAAGACGGCCAGAAGAATTCAACACAAGCCGCTTGGGCCCTCCTTTGTCGACCCTGTTGGCTGACGCTGCAGACACGACGTAGTTGGCTGTCATCAGGACCAGGGAGCCTTGATCCCAGCCCAAGCGTGTGGAGCACGAGGTGGACTAGCCTCAACCTTAGCCTCTAGGCTCTAGCCCAGCTGCCTTGGTGCCTCGCGTCGCGTTGCAAGCACGTTAGGTACCTAGGTTTCCCCTGCCTGCAAGCCTGTGAGGTAAGGTAGCGACGATCCTGAACCACATCCAAGAACGTCCTCCAACCTCACTCACGATAGACCACTTCGAGGCGGCACAGCAGAGCACAGTAACCCTACGGCCTATAATGACCGTTGTGTCTTGCAAATTGAGAATGCTGTCGTGTCGCCCCTGCTGACCAGTTACTTGCTACTGTAATCATTAAACACTAAGGTCTCTAATCCACAGCACCGAATCTAAGTCTGCGCCCTCTCCGCCAGCCCATACGGCACTTCCGCAAACTCTGGTGCCTCTTTTCGCAAGGTGCTCTTTATTGCAAGTTTTACCACTTGCGCCGACCAGAAGCAGCTCGGTAAAGTCAGTCAAATTAATAACTAATCGTCATAAAAAATAGCCTTATCTCAAGGTACCTTATAGCTTGTGCCATACCTTAACTACCCTTGAATTGAGGCCGAACCGTGCTGCATATTACTTCTGCCACCTAATTATGTCTATTGTAAGAGCTGCGCCATCAAGCTTAATCGTATCCCTACTTTATCGCTCCGAGTTTCAATTTCTGCGCTTTTTATAAATACAGAGAGGTCTTGATACCCCTATTCGTGTTTCAAATGATCGTTCATTTCAACTTTCCTTTGTTCGCATATGGTTTCTTTTCTTTTTCTCACAAGACTTAAACAAATTCTATTGTTCTTGGGCAGCGCTATTTGCCCCGTAGCAGCCCTGTCAAGTCCCCTAAAGATTCACGGCCAGGGTACTAAAGAGCGATGTTTGCTTTTGGAGGGGGGGTAGGAAGGTCGCTTTTTTACTCCTTGCCCCCCTGGCTCCGAGACCTCCCCTCACATTCACATTCACACTCTCGCTCTCTTATCCCTCCCGTTTCTCTCAGACCAGAGAACCCTACTCCAACGCCTCAGGACTGAATCCGTCTTTCTTGAACCAATTCCTCTCGTTGACTTGGCCCTTGATCTGGTCGCTCCTGACCCGCCATTTGGATCTCCTTCTCCACGTATTTCATACTTCTCGGCAAATCGTTCCACTAAGGCGGTTGTCAATCTATTCGAGTAACTCGACTGCCGGCGCCAGGCTTGGTTCCCGTCTCTGTTTCTGCTCGTTAAAGTTGTCTTCAGGCTCTTGGCTTGGCCTTGTCTTCTTTTCTCGCCCTCGCCCTCGCCCTCGCTCCACTTTCGAGTCCAAAGGTGCCTACCCGCCGCTGGGCTCAAGAAGTTAGAACTCGGCTGCGTCACGTTTCAGTTCATATCAATCTGCCTGGGGGGAGTAAATTCGGGCTTCAATTCGGACATTCTTTCTTTGCTTTTCATCTGGTCTTGACCTCACTTCAGTCGACTCAGTCAGTGCTCGGGAGAGGCTATCATCCTTTTTCCAATCCCTCTCCAATTTGTCTGGTTCTTAGGCCACTAAGTCGCACTAGGTAGGCTCCTATCATCCTGTCCGTACTTCGCTGCGCTGTGGTGCACCACTGCAATCGCTCCTCCGCTCAGCCACGCTCGCAGATCTTCTCCTTCCTCCCCCGGACCCGGTTACCGCGACTGTCGGTGCCCTTCTGTCCTTGGGTCTTCCCTTATCCTTCCCTAGTCCTTCCATTCTCCGACCAGGGTCAGACACCTTCTGCGTGCCGCTAAGCAGGTCTCGTACTGCTGTACATACAGTAGGCAGGTTGTACCTTGAACCAAGTAAGTAAGCTAAAGTCCGGGCTGATACCTTCCATTCACTCATTGCCCTGACACCCTCCATTGTTCCAGCACACGGGTGCTCCATTCTGCTTCTGCTTCCTGTGTAGGTTGTTCTGTACTGTCTTGGTCGTTCATGCCTTTCCTCACTACTTGTGAATCTAACCCTCACTCTGACAATCTTTCCTGGCCTCTTTTCCTCCTTCTTTCCATCCCCTGGCCATTCCGATTCCTTGGTGGCTCTCTCCATTAGCCCAACCCGAGTCCAGATTCCGAGTCTTGTCCCCTCCATTTACAATCCATCGCGTTCTCCCTCCTACGCCATCATTTTTCAAAACCCTGTCGTCTTCCTTTCGCATCGCTGCAATTACCACGTCTTTCGCGACACTATCTTCCGGCCTACCAGCTAATAACCGCCCCTCGCCTCTCAGTCTTGATTCAATTTTCGAATTGTACGAACCCTGTCGCCAACCGACTGCTCCTGCACGTCGCGACGCCAGTCTGACAGCCTGTCCGACCCTCCCAGCGGAAAACACCACTCGTCTGTACCACCGAACTCGGCTTACTGAATCAACTCAATTCGACAAACATCGCATACGAACTCGAGACGAATCGACAACTAGGGCTCCTATTTTTCAATTTGAACCCAATTTCCTCACCAACAACCCGGATGTCGTGCAGCTGCTAAGTCAATTCTCTTGGGCTGCTTCGCAATAATTGCACATCTGAATCACCATTTCTCGACACACAAATTCTATACTGCTCCCATTCGACGCTTGGAACTCTCTCGGCTCGTCTTTTGAGATAATTTGGTCTCCGGTGTTTCGCGAGGCTGTTTCGTTTCTGTAAATCGCCTTATCTTGGCACAAATTCTCAACTGCCCGAAGGGCTACGGTGCTCCAGTCGCGAGACTGGTAGCTCTCCATGAGCACCATGGACCGCGCCGCCTGTCACGTTATCTACGTCAATCGCAATGTCAACGAAGATGGATTGATTCATAGCACTTCTGACGACAGCACATCCGATTGGGCAACGGACGAGGCTCGTCACGTCGTACAACCTTTACTAGATGCCTTCGGCGATGGTTCGTTCTTTCGTTATGATGTCGCCATGAGTCATTTCTCCACTTGCTAACGTATGGTTCAGTTCACGTTTGCGCATCTGGTGGTGCCTGCTTAACAAAATTGTTTGAATTACAGGAGGGTTCCATGCTCGACCTGAAGCCAACTCTGGTTCTTCTTGATACACCAAACGATGACCCGGTGCCTGAAGCGCGGAGAAGGGCCTCGTCGCCTTCACCTTCATGCAATTCTTCTAGCGAAAATGTCGACATCCACACTCCCGACGAGGCCCTGTACGGTCTGGGATTGCTGCAAAAGATTATCACCGAAGCGCACTTGCGCGGTATGTCTAAACTGGTTGTGCCCATTCCGGTAATTAGCAATTCCGTGTCAGATCATCCTACAACCAATGGACAGATGACCGACGGCACATTCGAGCAGAAGCCCTTGCCATTGGGATCGCTTGACACAAATCGTCAACTTATAAGGAGGTGCCTAGATTTGGGAGCGGTCGATGTCATCATTTGTCCAATGAGCACCAAATGTATTACAAGTCTGGAAATTTGCGCCTATCGGGCGCACAGAGATGCCGCCAAGGAACAATCAACCCTATTGGAAATTAGGCAAGGTCGGAAACGATCGTGGGTGGGTGTCAACGAAGAGAAACCCTTTGCATATCTTCGCGAAGCGATGGTTTCTGGCCTGATGAAAGGGATCTGCCGTCTAGGCACCAGCGACGACCAAATTAACAATGCACATGTGGCTGTTTCTTCAGAAAGACAGTCTGCTATTGCTGAAGCAATAGGGAGTTGGCGTTTTTGCGCCCACTCATTCACTGACGATGAATTGCTAGTGGCTGCCATGGACATGTTCAGACATGCCTTGGCTATGCCCGAACTTGAGCGCTGGCGGATACATGCAGGTACGTTGTACTGTTTCGGATTCGGTGTCGGCTGGCCACATACTTACTCAGCTTCAGATCAACTAATCAGCTTCCTTGTTGCTTGTCGTGCTGCATACAATAGCTTTGTTCCTTACCACAACTTCCGTCACGTTGTGGATGTACTGCAAGCTACCTTCAATTTCCTGGTACATATCGGTGCTCTGTCGCCCTATCCTTCGGGTACCGAAACCTGTCCTGTGCCAGAAAAGTCGCCCATGGCTTCTCTCATCACTCCTTTTGAAGCTTTGACGCTTCTTATCACTGCTATTGGGCATGACGTGGGACACCCAGGCGTGAATAACGGCTTTCTTGTGACACTGAATGCCCCCCTAGCACAGTTGTACAACGATCGATCCGTTTTGGAATCATTCCATTGCGCAGCTTACTCGCAGATCCTTCGACGCTATTGGCCCTCTGCCTTCGAAGACACAAAGATGCGCAACCTAATGATCAGCTCCATCTTGGCTACAGATATGGGTCTGCATTTCGACTACATGAAGAAGCTCGGAGACGTTCAAGAGCGACTTCAAGCTAACAATAGCACGGACGGCTGGAATGGTCGGCAAATTGAAGAGAACAAGTCTCTGGCTTGTTCGCTACTCATTAAATGTGCCGACATCAGCAACGTGGTATGTCGTTTTTATACGACTGGTTTATAGGCTCAGCAGCTAACATGCAATTCTAGGCGCGAAACCACGAAATAGCTTTAAAATGGACTTACATCCTCTCAGAAGAATTCTCCCGGCAAGCTTCAATGGAGAGTGAGCTGAGCATTCCTTCATCCCTTATGACACCACCCAAGCAAGATATGACTTCATTGGCTAAAGGCCAACTCGGCTTTATGAATCTCTTCGCCACTCCTCTATTTCAAGGCGTCGCCGACATTATGCCCGCTATGCAGTACACTGTCGACGAGCTTGAGATGAATAAGAGTCTCTTCGAGCTAAAGCTTCAACAAGAGAAAGAAAAGCAGCCCTTAGATGATCCAATCAGGAGACGTCTGTTGAAGGAAGGTACCTTCTCCCCAAGGACCATGAGCTTTGCAGTACCACAGGACGATGAAAAAGAGGAGAAGAGAGACATGGCGCCTTTGTTCGAGGCATTGGATCGCGGATCAGACACAACCCCTGTTGGGAACGGTGAGCTACCTATGCCACGCCCGGAAAGAGATGATTTATCGCCGGCCGATAGTCAGAGGACAATGGGGCCATCAGCTGCGAATGGCACAGTTGGGGAGCACAAGGGATCCAATGGGTCAACATCAACATTCGATGCGGTTAGAGAATTGGCCAACAGTGATCCATTTCAGACGCAAACCAGAAGGGACTCGGCGAAGCAACGATCAAGCGAGACGACAGAAGGAAGTGTTTCTGGGGCTTGCTCGGGAGATTGGGCCTCACAAGCGACGAGCGCTACAACGGGCAAGATGCCGATGTCACCAAGCACACGTGGTACGAGTATCGTGAGCGGAGATTCGACTGAACATGCCGTTGGAATCCCCAAGATCAATGTCGATTCTGCAAGTTTGAAAGACAGCTCAGGAACGCTTCGCCAGGATGGCTCACCTATCGATGATGAGACAAGATCGGACGCGAGCACGACAGGTGGAAGCATTGGTAGAGCCGAGGGCAAGTCGCTACGGAAAAAAACAAGCAGGTTCAGGATTAAAGATCTTCCCTTTTTCAGAAGGCACAAAGGCACGAGTTCCCCATCGACTGCAGACACAACTGGATGAGGTACTACAGCACTCATCATTCAGGGGCGAAAAGAGAAGCATGGTCAAATGGAACTGCCATGAAATGCCTAAGAAACTGGAGAAGCAATACAGCGCGTCGGACGACTTGAGGTTTCCCGGCTGAACATTATGTGGTTATAAGTTTTATCTTTGAGGTGCCGGGTCTAGGTTGCTCTCATGATTGCAGTATATATGTGTAAAATATCTATGTATGGACGGATGGCTGATGCGTCTGTCCCAAATTCCGAGGAATGGGGATCAAAGAAGCATATCGAGTCAGAATGCATCTCCAAAGGAACGGAGAAACAGGCTGGATTACTGGCGTTGGCGCAAGGCAGGTTGGGACGGTGACGAAGGCAATGTGTATCAAAACCAAAGAGTCAGGACGGTAAGGGCGCGGGAAAGGGTTTGCTTGGTTGTCTTGGGTTGGGTATATCGTATACGGCATGGGATGATGGACGTGGTGTTGGTGTTGAGTATGGCTGCGAGGCTATGATTGCACACAAGCTATCACATGAGACATTTTATTCAATGATGAAGCGTTTTGAAGCAACAGATGTTGATTCTCTAACTTTGTTCGAATGACTAACGGGGTCGACAAAGTCTTGCTTGATTGGCTAGCATAGCGGGCCAGCATATGCCTCTGCCCGAACAAGAAACGTGTAGACAGCTCTATCGACACAGCATTCTGTGTGTCTAATATATTATGCCATAGACGTTATTAATAAAGGGACTTGCGAGGTGGAAATTGAGTCTCAAGAAACGGTCGCAGTTTGGCGTTGCGAAGGTTAAATCCCGAGAGACAAAATGGTGAAAGATGATTGCTCAGGATTTCCGACCCGCTTTGCGACCCCTGCATGCTCGGCGCTTTAGGGCGCCTACGGAGTCTTTTGGTCGACCGATTCTGCATTCTAGAACCGTCGTGGATTCTCTGGGAGAGCTTCATTGGAGTCTTGTGGGTAATGTCCGTGAGTATGAGTGTTATTCGGGGTGGGAGGTTGGACAACCAAGATTCAGGCGTGCATTTGTGACCAGAAGTGGCTCAACATATAACCGGGATACAAAGAGCATGATAAACAAAATAGCAGCATGTGCTAACTGTTAACATACAGAGCATGTCTTTAGTTAATCAATTTTTAGGTATATAATTTATATGAGAATTACATGTAACTTTGTGAACGTCTTATATGGTTTGCAGATGGCCTTGGAGAAATCGTTAGCGATAGGCTGTGTCTCAGCTTGCAAGCCCTGCTGTGTTTAAGTATTAACATTGTGAAAAAGAAAGACACACAATTGGTCTCTTGATGCTGTGCGATCAGAATTCGTACTGGTTGTCAACGCCAGCCAGTAGAAACTCCAATACCGATGGTACAGGTAGCAGGTTCATCGCCTCGCCCCGGTTCACAGTCACATCGACTCCGTTCGAAAAGCCTTCACTGTATGGGAGACCTTGTTGGACACCAAAGTCAAAATTGAAGCCGTATGCAGGTCCAGGTTCAGGGGCAGAAACTGGTTGCAGACTTGCTGCAGCATCGCTCATGGCATTATGGACATCAAGAGAATTAGGCCGTAGACAAAACTCGGAAGCACCAGCACGAGGACTCTCGTGATTCTGCTGAAAGGGTCTCTCCTCAGATGACACCTGTGTATGGTTTCTGTGTCTGTTTTTCCACATAGCTCGTTCCTCAAACAGTCGTAGAAGACTCTTGGCATATATCCAGTATTGTGAAATATCTCGAAGGGTCTCGAGAAGAGAGTCAAATATACGTAATGACTTTGCAGCGACGAGAGGACTAGGAGAGTTGAGCTCGCTGGCAACGTGGAGCAGGCTAGTGAAAAGAACGTGAACGGAAGGCAGCCATAGGTTGCACAACGTGTTCCTAGTGCGGAGGGATTCAAAGATAGAGTTAATCGCTA
The DNA here is from genome assembly GCA_002980515.1 of Fusarium burgessii. Taxonomy (NCBI): domain Eukaryota; kingdom Fungi; phylum Ascomycota; class Sordariomycetes; order Hypocreales; family Nectriaceae; genus Fusarium; species Fusarium burgessii. The sequence goes on along the minus strand of PVQA01001240.1, from coordinate 4,526 downwards.
CTACAGCATCACCACAGATACTGAGATCCATAGCAGAGTGCGAGGGAAATCGGCCCAGATCTTGACGATGCGGAGGTCGATGGAGAAGGATGAGAAAGTTATAATACGAGAGGTGAAGAGTTGCCTGCCAAGTATCTGGATTTGAATGGGGGAGTTGGAGGCTTTGCGGCAGTTGAGTTATGAACTTGGCGAGTTCCTCATCAGCTTCTTTGGTTGCCGCAGCTCGATCGGCTTCTGTGGCTCGCACAGCTACACGTCGTCTCATAGCCTTGGAAAAGATGATGCACAGTTTTGTGTGCTCGATGGAGAAAGTTGGGTTGCCATGAGGGATGCCCTGGAAGTGGCTTTCGTCAAGCATCGGAGTGTCCGACTCCTCGAGGTTTCTTTTAACCTGTTAGACAGGGGTGTGTAGAAGCTTCTTCGCACTTACATAGCTTGCGGTCGACCAAAGGAAGCTGAAACCATGACATCAAACTGAAATAGACACCACCAGAGCCTGACCCATTGACGTTTATCTATGGTGTTCAAGGTACTGGAACGCGCATCCCGATGCATGCCCATCCCGAAGGCAGTGCGGGCTCCGATCCCGATCCAATGCCATGAGTTGTCAACAATATCTTCGAGATTGTCGCACTGCCACGTCAAGAGGAGAGTAACTTGAAGATATGTCTCGCGGTGCTGTTCGAAGCGGGAGTCAAAAAGCATCTTGGCTCTGCGAAAGAAGGTATATGTGCTAGCTCTGCAGTCTTCTCGGGTCGAAGAGAGCACATGGGCGCCGACGAGAAATATTGCGTTCAACAGTGGCAAGGACACAAGTTTTGGGACATCGGAACCGTTATAACTAGTCATGAATTCGACCTCGTCGACAATGGGAAACCCCCGATTGACGTGAACAAAATATGCCGTTACAAGCTCATCAGCCAAGGCTTTAGGCGGCAACTTTAGTGCTTCTTCTGGCACTGAAGGAACTTTTCGTGCAAGTCTCCGTGTCCCAAAGTGCAACACGTCCTTCTGGTCCCTTCGTAGAGCTCTATGACGTACGAGATAGTTGAGATTCGAGAACTCGGTGCCGATGAAGTAGAGACGTTCAGAACGTGAGATCTCACCAACTTTCGGTAGATCTTGGCCAATAAAATCAGCTAGATTGCGAGTCTCGTAAGTCTCCTCGTTCTCGGCAGAACCTTGCATCGTTGGGGGAGAGTCATGTTGATAGTGACCAGTGCTGGAACTCGGCCGCGCAATTTGATCTATGGTCCCTTCCGGCCAGAGGGTTGTTGTTGTTGCTCTAGGGGTTGCAGGAGCTGTGAGACATTGTTGTTGGTGTTGATGTTGATGATGACGCTGAGATTGTTGAGTAGGTTGACGAGGCTGGAGGGGGACGCTGATGGGACGAGGATAAGATGTACGGGATGATCTTGTCTTTTTCTTCTCATATATTGTGCAGTCAAATTTATTTTGGGTCTGACAATGAGAGCAAGGGATGCCTTTTTCAAGAATATCACAGCGAACTTTGCGTTGGTGGCAAGTTATGCAAGCTCTTCCATCTATCGTTATGTATCAGTCAAAGCACAGCTAGGATCTACAAGGCAATCAATGTTATCCCATACGGAATATCGTAAACATACTGGTTCTCCGTCTATTGGCAGCTGGCCGAGCATTGCCAGTAGGAATGCGCGTGGTCGTATCACGCCTTTCAATGGGCATCGTTGTCTTTGTAGGTGTTGTACGCCGTATCCGCCGAGAAGGGAACTTCCGGTTCGGTTGTTGTTGAAGTGTGTTTCTTTGACTGCGATGCTCGGGATTTGAAGCTTGAAAGTTTGTGGACCCTCAAGTGGACTACGATGGTTCATGCCAAAAGGGCAAGGAGCAGTTAGTGCTCTAGGGAAGGAAAGAGTTTGGCGTTGATCGCGCGCGCCTGGCTTACAATTAAAAGAGGAAAATTTCAATTATTGCTGCAAATTCTCTCTATTCCCAGGTCTCATTCTTCAGTGAATGTATATCAAATAAGGTACCTACCTAATAAACAAATCGGCCGTCCATCCGAGACGCCTTCCATAGTACACCCTTGCCTTGGGGCTTTTTCCATGCCGCCTCGGACATTCCGACCAATCATTATTTACCATCTTGTTTTCGGAAGTTATGTTCCCAAGCATATCCATAAGAGAAAATATTCAATCGGCGATAACAACCAATCACGGAGGGATTTGACTTGGACACCATCACCAAAATTATTGCCCCCCTTCACAAACTCGAGTCGAGGTATCACAAGAAGATAATCAGATGACGTGAGAGAAAAAATCGGCATTAAAGAATTTATCCTTTCACATCCACTTAGTGTGGAAACTGGGTCATAGAGATGATTTCTATAAAGGTCCGTAGATGTACCTACAACCTCAATGTAACGCAGTTTCAACTTCAAGTTCACCACAAAACTGCGTTTAAACATGGGAGTAAACGAAACTCAACTATTTGGCAACGATGCCACTATAACTGACACTACCAATGTCGACGTCGAAAAGAGACATGACTCTTCAGACGAGTCTGGTTGGTCTGACACAGAGTCTTGGAATCCTCTCAACCTCTCACCCATGAGAAAATTACATATTGTCACCGCCGGCTTCACATGTACTTTTAACGGAAATTTTGGTTCTTCTATGCCCTCGGGGGCTCTCGATGTCATCGCCGAGCAGTTCAGAGTCACCGACCCCGTTCACCTCATCCTCCTTAATTCTCTGTACATGGTTGGATATGTCCTAGGCCCTCTTCTCTTTGGGCCTCTGAGTGAATATATTGGTCGGCGGCCTGTTTTGATCGGTACTTACCTGGGATATATCGTCTTTATGCTGGCTTGTTCTGGAGCTCCCAACTATGCTGCCCTCCTGGTCTTTAGGTTTCTCGGTGGCATCAACGCTGCTGCTCCTACGACTGTAATTGGAGGTTTGTACGCAGACATCCTCGACGATCCGTCAACTCGAGGTAACGCCATGGCTCTTTACATGACGGTGACAACTATCGGTCCTCTCATCGGGCCTATCGTCTCTGGCTTCTCATCTCCCATCTCTTGGCGCTGGCCGTTCTGGATTGCTGGCATAATAGCTATTGCAGGACTTCCTCTTGTCCTTACAATCCCAGAGACTTATTCCCCTGTACTCCATAACCAGATGGTCAAGGTGCATATCGAGAGACGAAAAAAGGAAAACAAGAAGAACGAGGCTGAGGAGCCAACTGACGAAGAACCTCTAGAGTTGAAGCCATTCAACGTTCGCAAGATCTTCTTCCAACCTATGAAGTTGCTCTTTACTGAGCCCATCCTTACGTCCACCTCGGTGTATCTAACTTTGGCCTATTCTGTCTTTTACCTCATGTTCCAGGCCTATCCTCGTGTATTCCAAGGTATGTTGATATTAGCCACAGGTCCGATCAGATAGTCTAACTGTCAAGTAGGATTCTACGATCTGTCTCCTGGCATGGCAGGGCTTGCATATATCCCTTGTAAGTCTCCCATTATGATCCATGTTCTCGATATTAACATGATGTTAGTCTGCATTGGTGTTATACTATCTCTTGTTGTCTTTGCACTTTATACCCGATACCACGACAAGCAAACTGCCGCTGGTGCCAAGTGGGCAAAGAACCACATCTATAGAAGACTTCCTCTTGCATGCATTGCTTCTCCTTGGTGTGTTCTGCATCTATCCCCTACCATAGACCCAGCTAACCCTCTTCAGCATGGTCATCTCCCTCTTCTGGCTTGGCTGGACGGTCTGGGACTCTATGTCTCCCATCATTCCAAGCCTTGGCGGTATCTTCTTCGGCCTCGGTTTTCAGCTTCTCTTCATGGGCATGACAAACTACCTCACCGATGTATTTCGAAGTCACTCTGCATCGGCTCTTGGTGCTGCTGCCATGCTGCGATCTATTGGAGCTACCACGTTGCCCCTCGCTGCCGATAGCATGTATACCTCCCTTGGCATGCACTGGGCTCCTTCGGTCCTTGCATTCATTGCTCTGTCTATGGCTGTTATTCCCTTTGTCTTCATCAGATATGGTGAACGTCTGGCACGCAGTAGCAAGACCGCAAGGGAGGCATTTGCCATCCAGGACTAAGCGACCCAGAATCTTGATTATGCCATGTTTCTCGAGCTTTTTGATAACTAGATATTATGAACTCAAAAAGTGGGGTTTTTCTATGCAGTTGCATAGCGGAGTTTATCTAGTTGGATGTTATCTCTTTGAGTGGCATAAGACTTCAACAGGTCACTCGCCCCACTTTGCTTACTAACCACGCTAGTACCTGCGGGGTACGTGAAGTTCTCGTCAGACAGCTAGATGATTTTTTACTACTAAATTCATTAAAAACCTCATATAAATAACCCCTAGCCTGTTATAATTGAAGTAATAAGCTCTTTAAAGGTATAAGATAGCTTAAATAATTACAGCTTTAAGACCCCTCCTTTAAGTGACCTTACTGGCATGCCTAATTTTCTGCCTAAAGAGGGCTGCAGTTAGGATTTTTAACCTTTTAA
>PVQA01001235.1:0-15622 GCA_002980515.1 Fusarium burgessii | reverse complement strand
AAAAATAAAAAAAAATAAAAAAGTTATCATGATGGCCCTGAGTCCAGGCATGATAACCTAGTACATGTTCAGTAATGGCGGGGCAGATAGCTTCAGAGAAGAGGCCAAAAGAGAAAGGAGGCTGAGAAACAACTTTTTTTTTTTTTTTTTCGGCGCCAGAGCAAGAAGGGCAAAAAAACGGCGAAAAGAAGGTGTGAAAAAATCCGAACTTTTACCCCACCATTCGGTTCCCTTTCAGAGCATGTTAAAAATTCACTACTATTTGCAAGCGTCACAAGCACCACATCGAAAAGTGTATCTCTCATCGATACGGTACCAACTAGAATCATAGCTGACGTCAAACCTTGCGTTTATACGGTGCAGACATATCACTTTCTGTTATCCCCTTCTGCTAGATCGGCCCCTCTCAAGCGGGGCTGCTTAGAACCTATAGCTATCTAGCTTCGGCCCTTGAAGCTGTCAAATCGCATCTTGGCCCTTGTCAACTTGAAAAACAAACACCAATCTATATATCACAATATCTTCAATATGAGCAAGTTCGGCGCCATGATTATGGGCCCTGCGGGTGCGGGCAAGGTACGTGGAATTGTCCTTTGCTTTAGCTTTTGTTCTGCGATACCGCTTCTCTTGCATCAATTCTTCTCATCATGCAGCCCTGGATCGCGTGCTTGAGTTTTAATCTAATATTGATCAATGCGCCTCAACTAACTTCCCATCCTGTCGCTACTAGTCAACATTTTGCGCCGCCCTCATCACCCATCTTAACCTCAATCGTCGTTCGGCTTTTTACGTCAATCTTGATCCTGCCGCCGAATCATTTGAGCATGAACCTGATCTCGACATCAAAGAACTTATTTCTCTTAAAGATGCTATGGAAGAAGTTGGCCTCGGACCTAACGGTGGCCTTATCTATTGCTTTGAGTTCCTCATGGAGAACCTCGACTGGTTGACTGAAGCTCTCGACAGCCTCACCGAAGAGTATCTCATCATTTTTGACATGCCTGGCCAGATAGAACTATACACACACGTCCCTATTCTACCAGCTCTTGTCAAATTCCTGTCCCAGCCGGGCTCCCTCGACATCCGCATGGCCGCTGTCTATCTCCTCGAAGCCACATTCGTCGTCGATCGCGCAAAATTCTTCTCGGGAACCCTTAGCGCGATGAGTGCCATGCTCATGCTTGAAGTGCCACACATCAACATCCTGTCCAAGATGGATCTCGTCAAGGGCCAAGTGAAGAAGAAGGACCTGAAGCGCTTCCTCACACCTGACGTGGGCCTTCTCGACGATGACCCCGTCGAGCGTGCGCGTCGTGTTACAGAGGGACCTGAGGCCGAAGACGACGAATCAAAGGCACCTGACGAGAAAGAACAAGTGATGAAGGGCGCTAGTTTCAGACGACTTAACCGTGCTGTGGCTGGCTTGATCGAGAGTTTCAGCATGATCAACTATCTCAGACTAGATGTGACCAACGAGGACAGCGTTGCTGCTATCCTGAGCTACATTGACGACTGCATACAGTTCCACGAAGCTCAGGATCCCAAAGAGCCCAATGACGAGGAATTTGAGGATCATGACGATTAGGGTGGATATAATGGCAAAGGGAAACCCTGAAAAAAAGGAAATTTGTGGTATCTTGATAGTAGTATTGCATAGCGCCGGCGTTACTGATTGCTTCTCGTGGTCTGAGATTGAATTGAGCTTGGATGTGACATGTCACTGCCTCGTTCCTTTTCCTAAACAGCCCGTTTCCACCTCTTTCGTGATAAGCATAATAACAATGCTAGTAAGTGTGCTATTGTGGTCATGGCATATTCATGTAGGGTTTTTAGTGCTTTCTTTGCTGTATTCCATCGTATGGGGCTATCCAAGTAGTGTCGTGTCATTTGCAAAACAGTGATAACTGCATAGTTGTCGTTCGCATGGATCATTCTTCCTGGGTGATGTTTTATCTCGATCGTCGTCCAGAAGCGGTGCCTCTGGTTCCGGCCATGCCTTGTTGCGCCTCGTAGCGATCATACTCCTGCAGCCAAATATCTTTGATAGCAGCCAGATATCCCACAATCTTGCCGCCCATGACGGCCATATCCCTTGCACTCTCAAAGACGCCGCGCTCCCAGATCCACGCCGCAATGGCTAGCAGAAAAGCCCAAGTTGCTATGCGCATAGCCATGCGCGTCCACCACATAAGCAGACGACGGATCCAGTTGAGAATTATAACAACAGTGGCGAGTACAGCCAGCGATGCCATTACGCCGACGAGGCCTTGGTTTTCTGCAAGGATAATCATGACGCGATCAAACATCGGCTCAAGGAGAGGTGCGGCGGTATCGAGAAGATTCTGTGCTTGGTCGAGGACGTTGCGCGCCATGATTTGCACAGGTGAGCGTGGGTGAAGGATATGCTTTTGGATAGAATCGGCGAGCTCCGGGGGGAGCAGCGCTGTTATGAGGTGCGTTGCGAGGGTTGGGGGTTCCACGGAGGGCATTTTGGCGATTGTTTGCGACAAGAATTCAGTCAGTGTAAGGTTTGAGGTTGAGTTTGTTGATGCTGGTGGGGGAAATGTTGTTTCGTGGCTTTTCCCATGTGAGCGTCCAGGGTAGTTGTGAAGGGCAAGAAAGTTGCGGTCTAAGATACCTAGCTCAGGTAAGCATTAAATGCCCCTTTGTTCATTCAAGTATGACTAGGCTACACGGAACAGGTTGAACGCTACTCATTTTTCTGTTCTATATATGATTACATTGTGAATATCTATCAGGTCTGTTCTTTCCATTAAGGTTACTCAGTTCTATTTTGCGGCAAGATTGACAGATGCTCTCAAGATTTCTTGGTAATTCACGGGAGCATCTGGAGACATGCGTAAGTCCTACGATAAAGCTAATTTAATATACCAATATGTACCAAATAAAATAAGATGTGACTTGTTTCTGCCCCAACACAAAACCCAATAGTCTGTTATCTATTCACATACATTCACTACCCTTTACGATATTGATATGACTCTTTCACATGCAAAATGGTGCAATCTTGGCGAAAGGTTACAGCACGGACCATCATATGTAAACACCACGCGAGCAACACTTAGTAAGAATAGAGTGTGTCATAATTGAAGATATAAAAAAGTTCTGTAAAGGTCATCAGTTAAAGAATAAATAAGGAAGCAAATCGCTAGACTTGAAGGGTATCGAAAATAACCTAGTCTCATCCAAGACAGGTCTCAACTCCAACTGCTCAAAAACCAGAGCATCATCATGTGTGATAATATCCCTATCCGCCTCCATGTAAAGCGCCATGCAAGAAAAATACCACATCTTTGAAAACTTTTGCTCGATACAATCATACAAGCAACCTTAATCATTCCTCAAGCCCCTCAAGAATGCGTCGAGCAGTATCAATTCTCCTGCGGTACATGCGTGCCTCTGTGCCGGCTCTCGATGATTCTGTCAACCCCAGGACACACTTTCCAAGACTGGCTACAAGCCTCTCCACCAAGATTTGACTTTCTTTGTCGAGCCCGTGTACGGCGGAAGCGTTCCCGTTCTTTTGCCCATTTTCAATACCACCCAGCCCAGCTGCTTCGTTAAGGAGACTTTCAGATATCTGCCTCAGCTCCGAGTCCGGTGATCCCCCAGGTGTGCTACCCGTCGGTGTCAACATCCCGTTGGCCCCCTTAGATTTGTCAATAAGAGGAAAGCTTCGGTTTGTTCCTGCTGAACCGAAAGATGACATTGAAGGTCGATGGCGTGCGTAAGTAGCTGCGCTGCTACTAGGTCGACGAACCACAGTGTTACGCCGGGGATGGCTTTGGTGATCATCAACAGAGCCGTTCCTCGAAGGAGCCCCTGATCGAGGGAACTGGAAGTTACCGAATGTTGCTCGCTTCGAGCTCAATGGCGCGTCCGAATCTCCTGGTATAATAGCGATGGTCTCCGTAGTGCCCTCAAAATTTGAGTTGCGGCTCGAGCGACCTTCGGTAGCCGTGGCAAAACTGTTAAAGGACGACATAGTATCGACACTGGGCCTCCGTTCATGATCAGAGTCAGAATCAGGTGCAGGAGCCGGGGCAGCAATAGGGCCGCGGGTTGTCTCAACAGAATCACCAGAGCTCACCGAGCTCACGCTGCTCCAACTCTCCCGTCGATGTTGACTCATTGTTCCCATTGCTGAATGGAGGAAAAAGTGCTCGTAATCGAAGGCATCCTCACGGTCTTCATGAGATACCGGGGTTTGGAAGGCATCATGATAAGATGACTCGCCACTTTCGCTCTCGAAGTCCACAAACTCGTCGTCGTCATCATCCTCTACGTCGTCGTTGTACTCGCCATTTTGTAGACCGTAACTGTTTCCCTCTTGCTTAATTTCTTCCTCCTCTTGTTCCAGATCTCCTTCCCACGTTTCGCCGTCATCATTCATGTCGTCATTTTCCTGCACTTGCGTTTGCGCTTGGAATTCATGTCTAAATTCAGGCTCCGCATCCAGCTGAGGCGAAACCATATCTTCTTGAACTGCAACCACGTCCGGCGCATCAGGAGTGCGAGGGTCATGTTCAGCACCAGCATCTACCGTTTTCGTTGATTCCTCAGAAAGTTCGTTCGAGCCCTCCTTGGGTGAAATTTGACCGTTTCCTTTGTCCTTGGGAGACCCCTCATTCCAAGGCGCTTGCCAGGCAGGAGTCTCCGGAGTAGTATCTTGCGATGTTCGAGATTCTGGAAGTCCTTGATCCCATCTCGCGTGAGTAAACGGGCTAGGTGTCCTGAGACTCTGCAGACTACGTCGTTTCAAGCTATCAGCACGAGCTTGCTCTTTGAGGCTGGAAATCTTCCCCCTTAGATCCTTCATCTGATGCTTCAAATCACGGACTTGAGCCACTGATGCGGACCTGGGCATATCAGTGTCCGTCATGGACCCAAAAGTTGGGCTCAGCTGGTTGTATAGATGAGAGCTACGTCGACTATCACCATTTGCGCCGCCTTCATCTTCACTCAGAGTTTCCAGCATCGGATCGAGAGTCGTAGGACTCCTGTAAGAGGCACCGTAGCCGATTCCCAGAGCATCGGCACTCCTAGAGGAAGTCAATGGCTGGCGATAACCTCCAGCAGCTCCCAAGGCACTAGCAGAACGCTGCGGAAACCCCGGGCTAGCAAGACCATTATGTGAGCTAGTTTCGCTGACATTTCTAGAGTGCCCCTGGCTTGAATTCAAGGGGATGGTAGACTCTCTCAAGGACGTCGCAGGCCGGACAATTGGTGGAGAAGGTGTTGAGCCATCGGACATCGGGGTATAGAGAGAGCTTCTTGCCCTCGACAAGTTACCCTCCATTGTCTGCAGCCTAGTCAGCGGTGTACATTCATTCATTATTTGCACAGAAAGGAAGCCTACCGTTAATCTTTGCTTCGCATTTGCCAGAATCTGTTCCGCCCTATCACTAAGAGAACTGGTCGAATAGCGTTGCTCGGTAGCCTCCTGAGTACGAGCTATACCCGGAAACTTGGGTTCTCGCGGAACTGTTCCCTCCACATATGAAGACGCCATGCTCTCCTCATCATCGCCCTGGAAGTTGACGTCGTCAACGCTGACAGAATCGTCAAAGTCGCCGAAAGGAGCAGCTCGGCCTTGCGACGTAATTGTGCTGTTAGAATCGAGGGAAGATTTCCTCTCACGCTGCAGAAGTTGTGACCGCGACTTGATGCGGGATGCCCCCATCGTTGGGGATGAGCCCAAGACGTGATCATCGTTGCTGTAAACCGACAAATGCGCCGAACCACGGCGCCCTCCCTTTCCCACCACACTCTCAACTTCCGTCACCTCGCCAATGTCTGATAACATAGTTCCATTTCCATATATGATTGGCGTTGAAGGGGCAATTGGTCCAGCGATGAACTGGTTTTGCGAGGAAGGGAGATGAAAGCGCATATCAGTGGTCTGAGCATTATTCCACATCGTAATGGGTGATTGAGAGCGCTCATCGAGGGAAACGTCGCAATCGTAGTCGGGCAAGATCATGTCGGGATTCGTGAGCGTGGGTGACCCAGGGACTGGCCCGTAGTTCAGCGAAGAGCCCGAGCCAGATTTGCCATGACGGACATCGCGACTATAGTTGGGAAAGGTCTGCGCTGCCATGATTTCGATACTTGGGTTGGCTGATACCAGAGGTGAAGCAGATCGACTTGTCCGGTATGTAGAGTGTTCCGTCGGTAGTATTATGTTTCGTCTCGCAGCGCGCCGAAGAAGCTACCGGCTGATTATTAGGACACGGTACCTGGATAGGCCGTAACGTATCGGTCTCAGCTCTGTTGCGCACGCGAGTTGGCCCGCAGGAGGCTTTGTTGTGTTTCTTGTTTATTTGAGAGTGCGCGGTTTGTGATTCGATGAAATTAGAGACAATGTCTCGAGCGTTGAGACTTTGCGAGTCGACAAGAGTAGCGTGGCGCAAAATTAGAGTGCCGATCAGACAAAGAAAAGAAAGTAGTAGTATAATCAAGCGAGTAAGGAGTGAATGAATGAACGAGTCGTGGATAAGATTGAGCCGAGCAGAGAAGAAAAAGTGAAGATTCTAGTCGCAAACGGCGCAGTCAGCTAGAAACTCAATTAGGCAGCATGAGAAAGGAATGAGGAGAGTGTCTAAAAGTCGGGATGGGAAAAGCAATGGATGGAAAGAGTGACTGATGGTGATGGATGTTTGGGGTTCCATCCATTAATTGAACGAACCGCAATCTAGGTAGGTACGTACCGCTTTAATTGAACTTGCAGATGCCTGAACCTCAATAAGACCTATGTGAACTCCACAGCTTTAAGATGCTTATACAGAGAAATAAATATCTTAATAATATAACGATACAAGTCAAACAGAACGGAATGGTTACTATTGCTACAAGACTGTAAAGAGAGGCCGTTGAATTCAGGGGATCAGCAAAAACCCAATTGCGCACTTTTTATTAACTCAACAATGACGAAAGAAATCTTGGAATACACTCTTCAATCTTTGGCGTCGGCGCCCAGTTTTAGAGGCAATGAACCGTTACCACATAAAGGGATTTGACCCGAAAAATGACCACTACGCCGTCGAGCAAAACGGGAAATATGGAGGAACCCGCCTTGTTTTGTTGCTTGTTTGAGGCGTCTAGTTTTTCTGTTAGTCCCTTCTTGAGACTTTGATTGGTGCTGGCCCGAAAGCAGTTAACCAATGATTGAAACAATGGTTCATGACGTCGCGCGCAGTAAGAAGACCAACAGTGATCAATAAAAGGCCCAAAAGTTTTACATAGTACGGATATCTGCAGTGAGAGTCTAAACTGTAAAGGCATGCACAATGCACAACTACTGCATGTTGTCCTCTTGAAAAGAAAGGGATACGAGAATACCTGCAATAGTACATGTGGATATATGGTCTATCCTCTAATTAGGTTGTATACTCCGGTACTATGGATAAACTAAGCTGATCAATATGTTGCACCAAGTAATTTCCATTCTCGTTATAGGCCAGGATTAAGGATGGAAGTAACCTGGAAGACGCAAGGACTCACTGAAGATAGGGGCGCCAGCTCAACCCACCGCTTCAGACGGAATATGCCTAATTAGGAAAGTTTCCAGAACACGTTGAAGAATATCATAATTAAACTTTTGTCACTGTATGTTAAAACAACCTGTTTCATACGACATAGTAGACTAGCAAAATGTCTACAGTCAGTCAGATCTGATAATACATTATGCTATGAGTTAGCCTTTCAAAAATGGAGCCATGAATGAAATGTCGTGCAGATATAACGAGCCACACACTCCATGTTGTACGAAAGATCACACCAACTATTGCTCAGTTGTAAGACGGACGACCATGGCGCCGCCATGAATGGCCCCTTGCCAATAAATTGACGCATCTAAAAGCCTTTTCAGGTCAATAAACTTCACATTACCCAGACGATGAAACAAGAAATACAAAAATAGACAAATGATGAACTGTCAATCCACCAGCTGCCCATCTTCCAATGCTATACGGCATCGTGACACAACGCCACATACTTTCACAACATTCACATAAAAAAATATTTATATATCCCTTCTATGACAACTCCTATAAAATGCATTTCCCTTTTCACAAAACGGTCGATCCGCCATGTTTCATTTTCCATAATCTAGTTCAAATCAATCGTAACCTTCATCTTCGGAATATTTCTAATTGCGAGTAAAACACTTAGTCGTCGGCGAAAGCCTCAGCTCGAGCCTCGACACTCTTCTGCGACTCATCTTTGGAAGGACGGTTGGCAATGAGGCGCTAACTTGTCAGTACCACACACTTTGTCACACGATAGAGGGCACTTACGACCAAGTTCCTCAAGAGGATGGCAATGGTAACCTTGCCGACGGATGGCACGTAGATGGAGGCCTTCTCCTTGATGGCGGGACCATCAAAGTTCCTGTACGAGGAGAAGTTGATGCAGACGGCACCATCACGAATGAGCTCGGTGGGAACCTTGAAAGACTCAACGGGAACACCTCCAATGACAACGTCACTGAGAGGAAGGCAGTCCTCGAGCTTCCAGCCCTCCTTGTCCTCGACCTGGTGGCGGGCCTTCTTGATACCCTCTCCCCTGGTGAAGACCTGGACGCCAGTGACGTCAACTGAGTAAACGGTGGCACCGTCGTTGGCGAGGAGGGCAGCAAGAGGCCGGCCGTTGACCTCAGATCGGTTGATGACAGTGATGGTCTTTCCGAAAAGTCGGTTTCCGGAAGCCAGGATGGGGTTGTAGATCTGCAGGTACTCGAGAATCTTGACAACTGCGAGAGGGGTACAGGGAAGGATGGACTTCTTGCGGTTCTGAGGAGGGTCAATGAAGCGAATGTTGTGGTACATGTTGTGTATGTGCTGATGTCGGAGCCCCTCAACATCTTTTCCAAGATCAACCGACTCCTGGATGTACTTGTCGTGAGAGGGGTTGTTGGGGAAGATAGGGTAGTAGACAATCATGCCGTCGACGTTCCCGTCTTCATTGGCCTTCATAATCTCCTCCTCGAGGAGCTCCTTGTCCACAGTTCGGAGGTCGAAGTTGAATCCGCTATGCTATACATTAGCGCCAGGTCGTGGGGCAAGCATCACCCGATAGACTGGGCGAGGTTTATGTCACGCAGAGGAATATCTCACTTCTCTTCACAAGTCTTCTTGGACCACTCAGCGTACTTGACTGCGGCGGGATCACCGTTGGCGAGGAAAGCAGCCAGCGTGGGCGTGCAAGGGTTCTCGCCTTGAATCTTGGCCAGTGTCTCCTTGACCTCACCAAGGTAACCTTTGGCGATAGTCTCAGCAGTGATGACCTTGCAGGTCTTTGGGACGGTTGTGGTAGCCATTGCAGAGGTTCTCAGACTGCGGAAGCAGGTTCTTATCTGAGATCTCATAGTCAGTCACATGTAATTCTTGTCAAATTTGCATCTTCTCTTGTGTTCGATTCTCATATGAAGTTCTAATCAAGGTGAACACACCGAGCAGAACCCCACACTAATCTGGCTATGAGCCGTACTACCAGTATATTTTTTTTTGGGTGAGAGGAGCACGATACTGTCAGAGGAAACTTGTGGCACGTGATGAAGAACTAAGACATCCCAGAAAGGTCACATACCTTATAGAAAACGGAGGAGCTCAATCTTGACCAGTAGCTGGAAGTTTGAGGAGAAAGAAGAATAACGATCACAAGCAATTGTCCCCCCACCAAAGAAAACAAAACTTCAAGTGACCATGGAGGGGCATCTCGAAGAAAAATGTTTGCGCAGAAAATTCAGACCCTTCTGTCCTCCAGTCAGAGTTGAGCATTTACAGTGCCCCTCTTACTGCATATGGATTAGCGCTATAATGCAATAAGAGCCAGAAATCTTGACGGAATGCTCTATGGATTCGAGGTTTATATAAATAAGGTACTTAGGAGATTAGGAGTTATCATACCCTGAAAATGACTGGAATTCAGGTAAACGGTAGATAAAAAGATGATGTAAAGTGTCTCCCGTCAGAGCGCAGCGGAGAATAAATAATTCGCCCATTCGAGTCCCATTCGAGTTGGAGATCGAATCCTTCTAGCTTCATTCTTTTTGCCGATTTCGGCGCTTGTTTCAACGCTCAATTCCAGGTTAGTTCCACTTACAACATTGACAATTTACAATGGAAACCAGATATCGCTGTGCTAAAATTGACGACTCAACCTTCATTTCTTTCAGAAACAAGACGGAAAGGAATCGACACCAGAAATCCACCAAGAAATATGTTGGTTCTTAGATGTCTAAGCGGACGGCACGGAAGATTCCAAGGCTCTGATCCCTGAACTTAATGTCGCTTTTCAGTGCTTTTAGTGGTCGCGCAGAGACGCCCAGTGGCTGTATGATTTTCGATAGTTGCTAAGTTAGTCGATGTCTTCTCGTCAAAGCGCTGAACATTCCACAGAGACTTGGAGAACTTGACGAGTGAGCGCAGAAGCGAGTGCTTATGTACCTTTTGGAGGATCTCATGGTTTATAGAGAAGCATGAGATTGATCACCAATTCTTATCATCTATCAGCAATGGAGCCGTTGAACAGCCTATCTGTGACATTTCAGGGAGATTACAATGTCTTTCCGAGCCATTCAAAGGTCTTCTAAAGGTCACATCTCGTGAGCATCCCTGGTGTTGCACAGCCGAGTAATGATGATCCGGGGCTCCCAAATCTTGACACGCCACCACCGTATCAGAGCGCCCGTGAAAAGATAGGATAATTCCCTAGCGCCTTGTCATATCTGGCACAACCTTTTGACTTTCGGCCCAGGAATCTGGTCGTTTCCGAGTTCGAACCACTTTCTTATCTCCGTTGGTTCTAAAGCCTGTTCTCTCTTTATCGCTGAGTCTCCAATCTATACTATATATATGGCACTACCCCGCCACCCTTCGCTCCGCGGAGATTCGCATTTCAACGCTCCGAACACCACCACGGCCTTATCTCTCAACCGACTGGGTGCTAGTCAAGGCCCCTGGACAAAGCCACCCTACAGCGGCTCGGGGATCGCAGTAGCCTTTCCTTATCGCGGCTCTTGTCTGATCGCCCTGCTGCAGCCCGTCACACCTGGCGCTCCTGGCCAATGGCATGTTGGATATTTGACCACGGACGATCAGCTTATCGTAGGTGAGCAGCTTGGCTTGCAGCTGGTAGCTTCGGTACATGACCGCCGTCCATCTCAACGCTTGATGATAGTGCAGGCCTTATCTCGCCATGCCATGCCATATCCACGCGAGGACGCGTCTTGTCTTCCGACTTGCATTCTTTGAGACATGGAACCCCCAGGAAAAGCACATGCAAATATCTACCATTCGTCCGAATCGTTATCTCTACCGGTTAATTCAGTTCTGGAGATTGGCTACCCTTTCTCGCTCGCTTGACTGATTACGCCTCAACGCTTAAGGTTATCAAGGAGCTGTCAGGGGCTCAGAACATGATTTTCTAAAACACCAAAAGTTTTTTTTCGAATATTAAACAAAAATCTCTGGAGATATATTTGCAGAAGAGTGTTCCGCCAAGAACAATCATTACGCTGGGAGGCTTCCGCGTTATCAACTTATCGGCCACTGATACTCTGTAACACTGCATTGCAACGGGCCGCTCTTAGCCCCCGTCATCAGCCCAAGTTCTTATCGGATTAATGAGAAATCTTTTGCAGAAGTCTGGTTTGAGCATCTCCGGGCCTCCGGATTATCGCTTGGCCTGTTCACTTACACAGTCTCATCTACACAGCACAGCCAGATAGACTTCTTATCGACTCAAATTCCTACAGAAAAGATCTAGGAAATCCGGAGATACAGTTTTCGAGATTCTTGTCAATCTGGGGTCGCGGAGTATACGATATTTTCGCTCTATATATGTTCTCAACATTGTCCATTTCAAAAAAAGATATTCATTAAGCTCAACATCGACAAGCAACTCAGAGACAAACAGAAATCTCTAAGCTTCCAAGAACTATCTCAGTTGTTTTCAAAAGATTTGAATTGTTTATCCTGACATTTCTCAACTTCGTCGATCAACTTGTTCAAGATGGGTTTTCAAATCGCCCACCTATGGAAGACCCCTGAGGTCAACCCTATCAGCCGAAAAGCACGAAGTGTGCCTATGCTCAACCCCATCGACGTCTATGGACGAGTATTCTCTTTCTCATGGCTCGGCTTTATGCTTGCTTTCTGGGCATGGTGAGTCTCGAAATCCAAATGTCGATATCGTGATAATCTAATTATAATTCTAGGTACACCTTCCCGCCTCTATTGACTGTCACTATCAAAAAAGATCTTCATCTTACACCGGCTCAAATCGCAAACTCCAACATCGTTTCACTCTCTGCCACTTTCTTTCTTCGCTTCTTGACCGGCCCTCTATGTGATCAGTATGGACCTCGACGTGTCTTTGCCTATTTGATTCTTCTCGGTTGCCTCCCCATTGGCCTCGCACCACTTGTCACAAGCGCAACTGGCCTATACGTTTCCCGATTCTTCATTGGTATCCTTGGCGCTACATTCGTTCCTTGTCAGGTTTGGTGCACAGGATTCTTCGACAAGAATGTCGTCGGCACTGCCAACGCTCTCGCTGGTGGATGGGGTAATGCAGGTGGTGGAATGTAAGTGAACACTTCGCTCTTGAGTCTTGACACTCGAGCCTTTCGACTTGAAGGGCTTCTTAAAGAAAAATGCTGACTCTCAATAGCACTTACTTTATCATGCCTGCTGTCTTCGACTCGCTGGTCGCCCATCAGGGCATGTCCCCTTCCAAGGCTTGGAGGGTTACCTTCATTGTCCCCTTGATCTGCTTGCTTGTCTGTGGGTTCGGAATGCTATTCCTTTGCCCCGACAGCCCTATGGGATCCTGGGAAGACCAGGCTATGCTTGTCCAAAAGAACCTGGAGGCTCATGGCATGTCCAGCTCTGGTGACGTTACCCCCATCGGCACACCTGACCGCTGCGGATCAGACGAGGAGAAGAGCCCTGGTGAGGAGAGGGACGTCAAGGTTGGCGACCACGAGCATCCCATCTCACGTAATGAGGCCATAGAGTTTGCTCGTGGAGAGGTCATCATCAAGCCTACTCTTCGCGAGGCTCTCCATGTCTGCTACTCTCCTCAAACTATCTTCCATGTCGCTACCTACGCTTGTTCCTTCGGCGGCGAGCTTGCCATCAACGCCATTCTGAGCTCCTACTTCAAGAAGAACTTCCCCCATCTCGACCAGACCAAGGCCAGCAACTACGCTGCTATTTTTGGCTTCCTCAACTTCCTCAACCGACCTCTCGGTGGTGTAGTTGCTGACATCATTTACAACAAGTGCGGACGTAACCTCTGGCTCAAGAAGGCCTGGATCATCGTTTGTGGTGTTTTGACTGGCGCTCTTCTCATCGTCATTGGAAAGGTTAACCCCTCTGAGGCCAACGGTGGTGACATTGGTACTTTGGTTGGTCTTGTCGTGGTCATGGCCATCTTTATTGAGGCTGGCAACGGTGCCAACTTTGCCCTTGTACCTCACGTCCACCCATCTGCCAATGGCATTCTTTCTGGTTTGACTGGCGGTGGCGGTAACATTGGTGGTGTCATCTTCGCTGTTGTTTTCCGTTTCATGCACGGTGGAAACGACTATGCCATGGGTCTCTGGGTTATTGGCATCATCACCATTGCATTGAACCTGGCCGTTTGCTGGATCCCTCCTCTGCCCAAGGGCCAGATTGGTGGTCACTAAGTGCGAAGGTTGGGTGTCGAAAAGGGAAAAACACAAACGGGATAGACGGGTATTTACGAACTTGTTAACTGGGATAAATGGCGAGCGGGCGCGCACTGGAATTGGTCATGATTTGGGATGGGTACTACCTACAATTGAGGTAGAATGGCTGGGTTAAGAACAGGTAGGATATCCCGCCGCATCAGACAGTGATGTGAAATTTATTTATGAATGTTATTCAAATGTAATTGAACAAAATATTTTAATTCATCCTCATTGGTGAGACAAGTATCAAAAGACTTCGAGTTGCAGACAAACACAGTGTGCCCCGAGTCTCTTACTAGTACGCACAAATGATCATAGCGATGGTGGTATATCACCGACGACTGAGACTTGACAGCCGCTGATCACTCGCCCTTCACTTTAATCAGATCCAAATGACGTGCGCAATGAGACATTGAACTCAAGGATGTGCCTGTCGATCAGAAGCCACAAACGCCGCGCCCGTTTGACAGAAAGACAAGAAGCGCGCTACAGTAGCACAGGGTAAAACCGGGCTTTTTTCATGTGAGACCTGCGTACGCAATCAACGATACTCCAAGTTCTTCCATGTCTGTTACTGTATCAGCTTGACAACGAGACTTGGCATGTGTTTCTTATAAATAGGTCTTCATTGTCATGATTCTCATGTGATTGAAATGTCTTGTCATGGGATAGAGTGGGGAAATACCATGAAATGGCCTTTCACCTCCGGACGGCTTTAGCTCAAAACCAACAACTGAGTATCCCTTGCACCAAGCCAGAGCAAGGGCATCATCCTAAATATTTGATCAACAGGGTGGCATAACAACAAAATACCTACCATGAACCTATCTTTAGCCGCTCTCTCACAACAAGTGCATTCCAGTTCAGGGCTGGTGGGATGAGGCTTAAAGCTCATGCCAAGACCGCCACTCCCGGGAACGGTTGAAACGGACAATGACGACCATGCAATATCTAAACATTCCTGTCAGCCGTAGGGCTTTAGTAAAGGATGGGTAACATTGCATATTATTGAAACGAGACGACATCAGACGAACTCGTAGGTCGAGTCATCTCAAGTTTCTGCGAGATGAGAAAGGGATCTTGCATAACAAGGACATGCAGACTAGAAACCTCGAAACAGCGGAGAATAAACCGGCGGCTTGTTTTCTTTGTCCAGAGAACCTAGTCCGTAGTGTAGTTTAGATTAATCAGTACCGCCCTAAAGCGCATATGCAAGGTTACCCCATAGAAGTTTCATCCGATGAAAATCCTCATATTAACATCAACCAAATTAGCAATAAAATCACTCATAATTCATTGGATAGCATAGTTCAGTTTTCAAAATGGGTATTGTAGCACTAACACTAGTCGACGAAATCTCTCGGGAAAACAAATAAAGCTGGGTCAAATGTCTATTAGACGTAGCGGCAAAGGAACACATGGCAGCTACATCAGGGGAACTTGATCAAGACAAATAACCCAAGTGGGTTTTATAGTTTTTCCTCAATACATTAACAATCCAGAAAACCTTCCAACTCGTAGATACCAACAAAAGAAGCAACGTATGTACGCAACAAAGGCCTGATATACCCCAGACTGCTCCATACCTGAAGAAACGAGAAACCCTCTAAATGCAGTCATGAAGTCATGACGCCACGCAGGAACCAAAGATTAAATTGGTGCGCGGCCTCGCTTACAGAGCGAAAGCGGCCATGACGAGACCAGCAACAACGGCAATGGGAGCACCGAAGCGGGCAGCACCAGAGACGGGGACGGGAGTAGGAGTGGGCTGACCGTAGACAGGAGGCTGACCAGCGGGCTGAGTAGGAACAACAGGAGGCTGAGCAGGGTGGGTGTAGACGGGAGGGTTGGGAGCAGTGCCGTTGTGGGCAGGAGGAGCAG
>PVQA01001233.1:0-11177 GCA_002980515.1 Fusarium burgessii | reverse complement strand
TAAATGTGAAAAAAAAAAAAAAGAAATACAGAAAAAATACAGAAAAGAGAAAAAAGATCAGCAAGATCTCGTCATACGCACCATCTCGTGTCTAGTTGCATTAGGGTGAACATGTTGAAGGAGTCGGACAAGTAACTTCCCACTACCCGCTAGCCCTTCGATAGGCTGGGGGGTGTATAGGAAATAGGTGTCCAACTGGTACCTTGGCCAGTAATGGAGTATACAATAAGTTGCCCTAACATTCTGACACTGACACCTAAGTCCCTTGCGTCAAGTTTCACTCACCATCAAGAACAGGTTTGAACTATCTTACCCCACTTATCTGTCCTTTCCATTGTGATCAATTATAGTCCTACTATCAGACTCGAGAGTCAGCAAAGCTGCAAATCCCAACAACACGGCTATGAGCTATGCTTGGCTTTCGGCTTTCGGCGTAAAAGGGAAAGTACACTATTGGAGGGACGGCAAGCCATAAAAATATAATTAGGCAGCTAACTCACTGAGTTCGTGTGGGCATATATATGCTTCCAGCCACAGGTCTCAACTGCTAATAAGACATCTGGCTCGACTGGCTCCATGAGTTTTAAATGAAATCCCTAATAGGAGCCCAAGGAATAGGTTTCAACTCCCATTACTCACTAGCATCCCAGAATGTATAGTCGCTCTGTATGTCCTCTACTGTTGAGATACTATGCCCGGTCATCTGAAGACCCTTGATGAAGTTTTTGTATATGTCTGCCCCCTTAGACTCGGCAAATTGATATAGAGAAATCTCACTTGCAGGACTATTATCATCAGATGATATCCATACAAGCTGATGCGGATCGGCACCCAATCCAAGAGCAAGCGCGATCGTTTTAAGACCTCCAGCTTCAATAGCAACATGTAAGATCGTCCGCCCCTTGAAGTCAATATGATGGATGAAATCTAGCTATTGAATCTGAGCCTCAGTTAGCTGTTGGCATGTTCGAATTGGGGGAAGCGAAGGCTCTCTCTCATACTCGCTTGAAGTGAAGTCATGGCTCGGGCCTGCTGTCCTGATTCCTTGATATATTCCGAAAATAACCTGAGAAAGTTTCTGGTATGACGTCCGGGTCAAGGAAAGCTATAGATCTAACGATGGCAGAGCAAGAGGGGTTCAAAGCGTCAAGTGACGCATCCCAAAAGGATGGGACTCCCGTTGGATGATAGTAATCTATTTCTGAAGTTCCATTCACGAATGCCCCAAGTCCTGTGAATCTTCAATTGGCTTCGTTCAGTGAGATGTTGGGGGTGCTTATGAACTGGTGGACTTGGGATAGTGCCAATGGTAACCCGCCGCAGGCGTCACAGATCTTGATAGCACGCTCGGAATCTGCATTGTTACCATCCATCACGGCTTGGGGAATATTCGCGAGCAGGAAGCGTTTCCATTGCTCGGTGTCGAAACCCGTCAAATGGGCCCAAGCTGTTACAAGGGGCTGAAAAAGATTCTAGTTTCTAGTAGTAATTATGACTGAGCCTCGACCGCCGGCAGTAGCAGGACATGTAAAGAACCCAAAACAAGGGCAGCTATCTCCGGTTGAGATTGAACGAAGATACCGATGGACTGAGTAAAGAAATGTAACTGTTATAAGAACGGTTCAAGTCATTCTAAAAGTTGCGGAACCCTTTGCAGCATATAAGCATCACTTGACTTCTCAAGCTCTTTCCCGAGCCTTTCGGGACAATCGATGGCCTCTAGCTTTCTGTACTGCTCTGGGGGGAGGGTACTTTGAAATCTCTTGACGGCACTGGCCCAGGCTTCCTGAAGATTATCACCGGCGGTCTGAAGTGCCGCAGGGGGTTGATTGCTAGTAAGAGAGGAATTAGCTGAGTGAAATGTGGCGGGTAGTGCACGTCGTGCCAATTTGTTTGTCCGGGAGTTGATGATGCCATAGCTACCATGCGACATGCCCTAAACCCTATACTCTTAGAAGATTCCAAGTCCTGAATTTGCCTAACTTGGCGTGTCGCAACAACCCCGCTCCAGGTGCTTACAGTGATTGTATATCACCTAAACGCGCCCCGCAGTGCTGTAAGTAGGGCCTGCTCCACTAGCCCCCCACTTCCCTTCCTTCCTCTGCCTGACCCTTGCGGCTCTAGCAACCTTAGCTTCCTCATACACACATATAGCGAAATCTGGCGACCGAGGTACGGCAAGGCACCTCCATCATGGATCTATGGACCAGTGTCAAGCCTATCTTGTACGAGATCAGGCTCAACCGTAATTTTGGCGACGAGAGTTTTGCTGGCCACGTCAGAATCAGGTGAGCGAGCCTTCAAGCAAATGGCACATGCCTTGAGGTCCTTGGAAACTGACATAGGCTATTTGCAGCTGCGCCGTCATTGAAACCTGCTCATCTCTTGAACTGCATTGCAAGTCAATCAATGTAAATGAAGCGCGTGTCAAGTTTAGGCATGATTCTTGGGATGTTCTGGATACAGTGAGGTATGTTTAGTTGCGAAACGCTACTCACCGACATACACTAACATGTTGTCATGGTAAAGCTACAACGATGCCCGTGAGACTTTGAAGATCGAACTGCCTCGCGAAGTCACTCCTGGGAATCAAGGTGAACTGCAGATCGTCCTTTTTTACACAGGAAATTTCACAGGGGATTTGACGGGACTCTACCAAGCGAGTTATGAGACAGACGATGGGGTGAAGCATCGCATTGCGGCCACAGCAATGGAACCGACATATGCCAGAGAGGTAAGAATCTCGCAACTTTCTATGCAAGATTCCGCAACGTTAACTGACTCACGCTTGACTTGTGATAGGTTTTCCCTTGTTTTGACGAACCTTGTATGAAAGCTGAGTTCACCATTTCTATTGAGGTAGAGCATTCTTTTGTCACCGTTTCAAATATGCCCGTCGAAAAATCGGAGAGCATCTCCGCATCAAAGAAGCTGGTCACTTTCCAAAAGACCATGCCCATGTCAACATACGTGAGTACAATCCTCTGCTGTAGCAAGTATATCGCCTAATTGCCAAAGCATGTCGGTTTAGTGGCGGGGCCCTTGGCCGAGGTGAAATGCACCAGCAGCAGAATCCCGATATCTGTCTTCTCCCCGCTTGGCAGTGAACAACAGGCTGCCTTTGCAGTGGATCTCGCAGCCAAAGGCCTCCAATTCTTCGAAGACTGCTTCGACCTGCCATATCCGTTACCAAAGCTGGACTTGATTGGAGTTCCGGAATTCTCTATGGGTGCTATGGAGAACTGGGGAGCCATCATCTTCAGGACTACGAATCTTCTACTCGACCCCGAAGACTCTGCTCTCGACACAAAACAGAGAATTGCGGAGACTATTCTCCATGAAATCTCTCATATGTGGTTCGGTAACCTGGTCACAATGAAATACTGGGATGGGCTATGGCTGAAAGAAGGCTTTGCTACATTAATGTCATGGTACGCTGTGGACAAATTGTTCCCCAGCTGGCATTTCTGGGATTCCTATGTCGCCAACACCCTCCAGAAAGCCCTCAGTCTCGACTCTCTCACCAGTAGCCATTCCGTTGAGCTATTTGTCCCGGATTCAACCGACGAAAAACAGATCTATGACGAAATATCTTATCAGAAGGGTTCATGTGTGCTTAGGATGGTTTTGAACAACCTGGGCGATACCAAGTTCTTCCAAGGTCTCAAGCTCTATCTTCGGCGTCACCAATTTCAATGCACCGAGTCGGATGACCTTTGGAGGGCCTGGGAAGAGGTAACTGGGGATTCCATCGCAACTAGCATGAGAGTCTGGACGGAAGAGCCCGGTTTCCCCGTCCTGCGAGTCTCCGAATGTGCTGACGACAGTGGAAAGGTAATAGGTGTTCGCCTCTTCCAGCAGCGCTTTTTGACCAGCGGTGTGACGAACCAAGAAAGCGAGGTGTCTGATACAATCTATCCGCTCAGATTCGCAATTCGACACAAGCAAAGCATCGAAACAATTGATATGAACTCACGGGAGCTGATACTTCCTCCCCCGGATGGCCTGTTCAAAGTGAACGCGGACCATGGGAGCTTCTTCCGCACATCTTACTCATCAGAGTTGCTCACCCGTCTTCTTAAAGAGGCATCAAAAGGTAGCCTCAGCCTGCGCGACTGCATTGGGTTATCTTGCGACCTGAAGGCTCTAGTTGCAGCAGGAGTGAACAAAACAAGTGAAATTCTCGACCTCAATGTCAAGTTTGCCGAGTTGGATTCATTTTATGTATGGGAAATGATTGACCGGAACCTCAGATCGATCCAGTCGGTATACAAGTTTCACGGTTCTGAGATCAATGAAGCCCTTAGAAAACTCACTAGGGATGTGATTGGCCCTAAGGCGGAGGAACTTGGGTGGACTATCTCAAAGGATGATGACGAGAACCTTGTCACATTTAAAACATCCATGTTCAGCGGTGCCGGCCTCGCAGGGCATCCCACGTAAGTTCAAACTCCTTACGGCTCCATAGGTGACTGATGTTTTGCCTTTAGCATCGTCTCAGCTGCAAAGGAGCTCTTTGCGAAGCGCATGGCTGGTGATGAGAGTGCGATCCCAGGATCCCTTCGATGGGAGGTCTTTGGCATTGTTGCAGCCCACGGTGGCCTTGAAGAACTCCAAGGTCTTGTGAAGCTTTGGGAAAATTCTCCCAACGAGGACGAGCAGTATCTTGCTTTGGAGTGTCTTGGAAGAGCGCCCAGCTCTGGGCTCATGAGATGGGTTCTCGGGCTCCTGCTGACAGACACGGTCAAGAACCACGATGTAAGTCTGCATCTATCTACGTCAAGAAACAAAGTTGACATGGACAAGATGTTCTATCTCACCTGGCTAGCAGGTGATACCGCTCATGGAGCCATTGAGCTTTGGGAGTGGACCAAACTGAATTGGGCGCGAGTTGAGAAGGAGGTGCCGGTTGATATCCTGTCGCTGTTCCTTGGAACTTCTCTCGAGGGCCTCCATACGGAAGAGCAAATCCAAGATGTGAGAGCATTCTTTGCGGGGCGCGATACAAAGAGCTATCGGATGGTGCTTGATCAGAAGCTGGAGGGCATGGAGAATCGACGATCCTGGGCTGACCGTGATATCTCTAATGTTCGTTCGTGGCTAAAGGCTCATGATTATCTATAAGATACAGTACTGTCCAATCTGCACAGGATTCATTGTGTTTGAAGTCATTGTCAGAGAAGTGAGCATACACATGATTCCAATTCACCCTGGTAGTCTTGGGAAATATTCAGGCGACTTGCAGCATTCGGGGACGGAAGAGCAGATACAGACAGGGAAGGGCAGTAAATTTAATAGTCAGGCTCTATGCATTATCAAAGGACTCTCATCTCGATATAGACCAAATATTGCATCAAAACGTCATGTAGGTAGCTATATCAGAGTCTAAAACTACATAAAACCTTGGCCTTTACAACTATATACTCAGCATCATAGTACTCCCCATCATGATTACCCCTCTTTCTTAGACCCGGGAGAATAACCATATCAACACTTTTCCCGCTGTAGTCTACTATACCGCCATCATCACCGTCCTCGTCCACGTCCACCATCCTACTCGGATTAAACACTGCAGGGTTGTCTTTGAAAGGCCTTGGTACTGGAAAGTCCACGAACCAGTACGCTCGTTGACGGCGCGTCTGCTGTGCAAGCTTGATAGCTGGTACCAGAATATTTTCTCGCAAAAGGTCCTCCGACAATTTTTGGTCTGCGTCTGAAGAAGCAAGGGGCCTTAGAACTGTAAAGATGACTGCTAGGATCCCACGGATGTCATCTGAGGTGTCTTGGGGCCACTTGTGTGGCGGGAAGGTGTTGTTGAGGAGTGAGAATGTTAATGCTCTCCATTCGTGTAATGTAGCTTGACTAATTTCCTGACCTATCTCGGGCGGTAAGTTTGACATTGAGCTTGAGGATCTTGGGAAAGAGTAATTACTTACCAAGCTCTAGACCCCTTTCAAGAGCCGAGGCTGAGTCTCTGAGATCTTTTGGAATCCATATGTCATTTTCTGAGTTCTTGTCATGAGCAGACATTGGCATTGACTGAAATACGCTTTGCGAGAGGATGAATGCAACCCATCCTCTGACAAACATGCGACGTCGCTTCGCATCTTTGACAGGCAATAAAGACGGCAAGTCATCAATGCTGGTTAGTCCTGGTATAACTCTCCGGACAAACGCGGTGTAATGTGTCGGGATGTCTTTGACATCAACTAGTGAAGAGGCGTCTTGGTAAAATTTGTTACACCATGTCTTGATGGAGCCGAATACGTTTTCGAACTGCTGCGAGATGGACATATCCTGCTCTTGGGGTCCAAAGCGGTCTTGTAGTGCATCCCGAGCAGATTGCAAAGCATTAATTCGACGCTGTTGTTGGTTACATCTTTCCTGAAGCTCAACCACTTGCTGCTCAAGCCTGACCCTCTGTGCGTGTTCCCCATTCAAATTAAGCATTAATTCATCGATTTGTTCCTGGGGAGGAGCATATCTGTTTCTCTCATCGTCCAGGTGCTCTTCTGGTTTTGGGTACACATTGGTGGAATTACCCTATACACTATTAACTTTCTGTTTGGTAGTATAAAAATGTTTGCACTTACCTTCCAAGCTGACAGTTTACTCCTGAAACGTCCGGAATTCGTATGACCACTTCGATCGCCGGAATCACTATGGGTGCGTTGAGTGCTCGGTCTCGGTTGCTCATGCTGTCTATGCTTGTTCTTTTGGGGTTTGGAACCGCTCGACTTTCCTTGAGGATTGTAGCCGAAACCCTGTCTCTCATCGTACTGTGGTTGTCTGTCTTGCGGAGAGCCACTAGCCTGGCCATAAGGCAGAGGATAAGTACCTCTATCATGGTAATTGCTGGATAAAGTATCTGATTTGGGCGGGGAAGAGTTTTCGGCCATGTTTTCTGGTAACGAAGACTTCTCAAGTAAATTCTACCGTAACGTGAAATCAGTAAATCTTGACAGGAAGATTGCTCTATAGACAGAAGCGTAAGCAAAGTAAGAAAAGATGGGGTAACGAGCTGCATGCTTCTCAATTACACCTTGTCATTCAGCCAGTCCATGGATGGCGCACACTGGCTTGCCGCCCCGGGCTGATAACACCAAGTGCCTAATGTTGCAGCCATCAGCCCAAGGTAAGTGGCGGACAATAATTTATTATGCTTATGGCTTGCATATCATAATGTAGGCAGTAAGCAAGCCCGGTTTTGCGCCAGCGGTTGGTCAACATATGGCATGGATTGTCATATTACAGGTAACACAAGTTAGAAAGCTGGCATTAATTACAAAAGGCTATCCATCGCCTTGCTAACTGTTTACGGTCAACGATACAGCAGAGTTTTCGTATCACAAACGCCTCAAGCTGACTGCATCAACAATCATGACACACCGGTGCGCCACGAAATCTCATTGGCTATTAGCTCCGAGCAATTATCGTGAGATGGTTGTACAAAAAAAGCAAATCTCGAGCCTTGTTTGTGACAAGATACTTGGTGATTTTGAACACAGATAGATTCAAAGGCATGGGGGCCAAGTAAAGAATTTCGGTTGAGATAAAAAAGACATCAAGATCTATCTACCTATGCTTCTGAATCCGAGAAGATGCCGGGCAAATCCATGACAAACTCAGAAAGAAATTCAAAGCTTCCTGGTGGGATACCAACAAACATGCCCAATATGCTCAATGAGAGAGGAACGAGGGGAAGAAACCGTCTGAGACCTCGCGACTTGGTCTTGGTCTCATCCCGCATCTCACCTCGCACTTGACCCATGACATCTCGACGCAGGCTAGCCCGTTGCTCCTCAGCCGCCTTGAGCATCGCCTGATCCCGTTGCCAATCTGCCTCGACCTGCATTTTCATCACACGGTCAGAATCCCTCAATTCCTTGCGAAGACGCTCCAGGCTCTGTATGTCTTGGAGGTACGTATCGCGGCTCTTTTGCAGACCATGATCGACAAAGCTTCCTGCCGCTGTCTCGTTAAGGTCTTTTCCCTCGTTGATCATCTCGTGCTGGAGGTGTAGTACAACTGGGTCCTTGATGAGCAGTTGACTCACGAGACTGACTCCAGAATGGTGATCGCCGCGGAAACGCGTGATGCAAGAGCCGCGGGCCATCATGTAGCCCCAGAATGACTCCCTCAGCTGACGTTCGCGAGCAGCGCCAGTGGCTTCGTCGATCTCGTTCCAGCGGCTCGTCACCAAGAGAACATTTGGCAAGGCCTCCTCACCGCATATTCTCTTGAAGATCTCAAACGTTTTGATGTTGGAGCCCGAGTATCGTATGTCTGTGATTCGGTGCACATATATGATGCCTTTAAGCTGGAATCCAAGCGAGTACTGTGCGGCCAAAACACGTGCAATCTCATTGAGAATATCAGCATCAGGACGCTCGGTATCATCAAATCCTGGCGTGTCAATTAGGAGTAGCTTCGAGGCTCCAACAGTCACCGGGACCATTTGACAGTTTTGAGTGCCTGGAGCATCACGTCAGTTGATTGATACGCAAAACACTTTGCAATGTTGATAGTCTTGTATTAACTTACATGAATTAAGACTACTGCCTTCTGTTACAACTTTCTGACCAGCAAGCTTATTGATCAAATAGCTCTTGCCTGAGCCAGTGACTCCCATGACCACGATCATGCTCATATCATTTTTCTTACTGACATCTGCGCCGTTGGGCACCTCGTTAGTAGACATTGTGAAAGAAAACTAAAGAGTGAATTGTGGATGTGTTTCCTCTACTAATGGAAGCTATGGAACTCCCCTTTTTAACCTCAGCACTTTCTACAGCTCACGCTTGCTACAGAAGCGGAGCCTCATCAAGTACTTTACGGCTTTGACGATTCCCTCCATTCCAAGGGTTTAGGATGGTGGTGTTATCATGTGATTACAAATAAAAAAACCCTTTCAGAATAAGATGGACTTTCTCCACTTCGTCTGAGACATTCCTGGTGAAGCTGAAAGCGTGTGGAGGTTACACCACAGGCAATCCTCATCTGAAAAAAGTGATGTTGCTTTGAGGTGGCGTTTTCAATAGCCCATGATATGGTCCTTGGGGCGAACATGTACGCCACTTCTAGGCAGGCTGGACCGGTGAATACGGTGAGGCCGAATCACCACGCATTGTCAAGTTGCACACAAGTCACACTTGACTTCCATTTCACCAATTGCATATGCAGCTTTGTGTGGCTTTGTGCAACTCTATCTTGGCCAGAATCTCAACCTTTTCTCCCCCCCTCAGTGACATTGTGGCTGCTTTTAGTATCGTACGCTTTATTTTTAGATACCCAAGCCCTCAGTGGTCTTGCTGCCTCATTCGGGGTTTCCCACTCCCCGCTCCTATCAGATCTATTACTCTCTCTCCCATTCACAGCGTCTCTGATCCCTTCTTTGCCTGCACAACTGGTTCCCTAGCTCATCCATGGCAGCTTCATTATCGCCCGAGATCATCGTTGGTATAGATTTTGGCACAACGTAAGGAGCACATGCCTGGTAGTGAGAATATGCGCTAACTAAGAGTCTTGCAACAGCCATTCTGGTGTGTCGTGGGTCATCAACGAAGGCACAAAGCGCATCCGACTCATCAACAACTGGCCCAATCCCACAGCCAGCAATGCCAACGCAGACAAGGTTCCGTCAACAATCTCATACAAAGATGGCAGACTGGACAACTGGGGTTACTATGTAGGCCTCAATGACGAACCACTTCGGTGGTTCAAGCTCCTTCTGGAGCCCGACTCCAAGTACAATGAAGCAGTACAACAGGTTCGACAGAGTAACAAATTACTCCACCGGATGAACAAGACTGCCGAACAGGTCGTGTGTGATTACCTGAGAGAAATATGGAGATACACCAAAGAAGAAATTCGCAAACATGTGCTGGATGATGACTGGGAGAAGAATTTTACTGTCCATGCAGTCCTGACTGTTCCTGCAATGTGGTCACACATTGCCAAGGATAGGACTCTCAAAGCAGCAGCTGATGCTGGTTTACCAAAGAAAATTCGGTTGGTTACTGAGCCCGAGGCAGCGGCTTTCGCAACACTGCACGACAAGGCTCAAGACAACGCCTTGCAGGTTGGTTCCTTTTCTGTTCCTGGAGAACCGTATGTACTAACTGTAATATCAGGAGGGTGATGCGTTTGTCGTTTGTGACGCTGGTGGTGGTACAGTGGTAAGTGACCCCCGGAAAGTATAACTGGTGCCTTGTTCTTTTTTTATTCATCATTCCCTAGGATCTCATCAGTTACAAGGTGAACACCCTGAAGCCCTTGGAGATTGAAGAGTGTGCCATTGGTGACGGTATGATACCCTTTTTATACCAAGTTTAGAAACTAAAGGTTGCAGGTGGATTATGCGGCTCTGTATTTCTTGATCTTGCCTTTGAAAAGTACATCAAGACAATTGTAGGACAGGAGCAGTATGACACTCTCAAGGACCGCGACAAGAAGAAGATGCTTCTGACTTTTGAGTACGGCGTCAAACGTGCTTTCACCGCAGATTCCACTCAAGACTTCTCAGTAGATCTGAGAGGTGTCCAAGAGAACGCTGCACAAGGCATCATTGATGAAACCATTTCTCTCAAAAAGCATGTATCAGACAAAGGTTTATCATCATCAACTACATGAGTCAGTACTAACAGCCGCTTATAGGACAGCATTACAAAGTATTTTTGACTATGTATGCAGCCAGATAGAGTCACTTGTTCAGAACCAGATTAGGGATGTTGAGAAGAATGGTTTGGATGTCAGAGCCATACTTCTTGTTGGTGGTTTCGGCTCAAGCAAGTTTCTCCATGATCGGCTCGAGCAGTCGTACATCTCATCAAATGTCTCGGTCTTGCAGATTGAAGGAGCGTGAGTTCTCATCACATTGAATGAGGTAGACTTGGTACTCATCAACATTTTGACAGGTGGTCTGCTATCTGTAGAGGTGCTTGCCTCTGGGGCCTTAAATCCGCTTACCCGCCCACCCGCCTCTCCTCATCGATCGAAGTTAGTAAGCCGGTGGCTGTCGAGAGGCGCATTTCAAAGTACAGCTATGGTATCATAGTGTATGAGAAATTTGACAAGGCGCGTCATTTGTTCTCTGATCGGCAATTTGACGAACCCAGTAACGCCTACGTTGCGATAGATCAGGTGTATTGGCTATTACGACGTGTACGTACTACTTT
>PVQA01001229.1:0-13973 GCA_002980515.1 Fusarium burgessii | reverse complement strand
TGGCGAGGAAGGCCATACAAGGGTTTCGAGGACATGTCCCCTTCGTCATAATGATCTGAGAATATCTCCTGCTCCTATCTTTAAGCCTCCTCCTCGAGCCCCTTCACTTGAACAACCGGCTTTTATATTCCCTAGAGTTACAACTACGATGACTACAACCACAACGACAACAACAACAATCTATGTAGCAACTAGCCCTGTGACTTATCCGTCACCACCACTTCCAGCAAGAGAACCAAGCCCTCCTCGGTATGACAGGCCTGAGGCTATCTATGCGCGTTACAAAGCATCACGAGAGGCGTGGTATGCTACATTGCCCCCACGATCTCGGAGGAATGATAAGGCATATAGGAAAGCAAAAGGTTTGCCTGCAAGATATCCCAAAGCCTCGGTCGAATATGCTCTTGATTGGAAGCGAATGGGTCGTCAGTGTGATCTAGGTATTGGTAAAGGGAAACGAGACTGGATCCAAGAGGAGATCAATGCATATCTTGACTTTGAAAAGACTGAAGAGGAGCGTGTCAATCTCGAGGAACAGATACGGCTTGAAGAGGGTTATTATCAGGGTCGAAATGGCATACAAGATTGTATTGATGATTCGGTGCTATATGGCCAAGTACGGCAGGCATATTTTGATAATTGGAACCCCTATATGTAAATCCAGTCAGAGTTGCTTAATGTAGATATTGATACAGAAGAAGCATTCCTATTGCAAGAGAAAGCTCTGCTTTATATATATAATTATGTGAAGTGATTCACATCTATCACTGGAAGCTCTGGTATCACAGCAAGCTATGATGCATCATTCACTATCACCAGAGGAGTCATATGATGCTAATGGATGAGATACTATATAATGAATAGCTGTAGATATAGGGAATCATGATTACTCTTCAATTAAGTGAGTAACTCTTGTTGTTGAGGATAAAAAAGGGATCTCAGTGATACACACATATGCAGCTTACATAAGGATCTTAGATGCACCGACCCGGTGCAGTTATCTTAGGTGCACCGACCCCGGTGCACGTAACAGATCCCTGCGTGGTAATGTGCCTTACGTAAGATCTAGGGTAGGGTGACTCTGCACTAGCTAAAAATGGACGGATTTTGCCCGCGAAATTCAGTGATTGGCTAAATGGATGCCCCATATATCCAAAAATGGATGGATCTTGCCCGCGAAATTCGGCAATTGGCTGAATGGGAACACCATATATCCACTAGATTCTAATTGGCTAGTGATACTCGGGGTCGACGACAATGTCAACATTTTCTAAGAAGAATATCTAGACAATAAGCAAGAAGAAGTAAGAAAAAAATAATACACTAAGTCTTAAGCTAGTATATTATATATTTCCTTAGTAATACTAAGTTTTGTATTATATCTATTGTCTAGTTTGAGGGGGGTAATGATTAATGTTTGATAAGAGTGAGAATCTTCAACGGGGTCTAACAGACGTCGTCGTCAGATAAGAGTGAGAAGGGCCTCGTCCCTTTTAAAATACTGAAAGATAGCATTCCAGTCCCAATTGCCGCCGTGAACGAGGCTGTTGCGGTGAGCCCTACTTGTTCGATGCAGGACCTCAAGGTAGGCCGTATCTAGCTTGTTCTTGGGATGGGTAACAAACGAGAAGCCCTCCTTATTGTTGGTCATATCATCAGTGATGTTGGATAGATTGATGACTGGGTCCCAGGAGAACATCATCTCGTTGCATAACCTGGCCGCCTCCTTGATGAAATGCTCGGGCAATCGTCGGAATTGGCCCATAGAGATCGAGATCTTGTCTCCAAATGAGACCGCCTGGCCGTTGGCGCTCCAACGGAGGAGATAAGCTGGCATATCTGAGCGGGAGATAACCTGGCCGTAATTCCGCAGACTTAGTAGCTCTTCCATGGGAGACTGAGATTCCATTACCATATACTTTCTCCGAATCGGTTGTAGCCTTTCAAGTTGACCTATACGAGGTCGCCGCTCAAGGGCAAGGGTGGGATACGCCCGTAGAGGTAAGGCATACTCAAGAAGCACGAGGCGGAGGATATAGACCAACCCGGAGAGATTGGATGTATAGGACCTAGCTGGTAGGAAGGCACCCCCGCCTGGCGATGATGAGAAGCCTAAGATGCCGCTGAAATAGATTAGTACGGTCGTTTGTGGTTGGCCATTGATCACTGGCTGCGTGGCGATTGCCAGAGTTAGACCAAAGAGTAGCTCGACCAGTTCTTCAGGAGATCCTCGGGCGGCACCCGCCTCTTCCTCCACATAATCATCTTCCTCCTCCGTTATCTCACCTAGATCTTCTAACCACGCAGTAAACCCGCTATCATTCTCTTGCTTGTTGCTGCCCTCCTCTCCCTCCTGATCGTGATCGTGATCACTATCTTCACCTTCTTCTTCTCCTTCTCCTTCCTCTTCCTCTTCCTCTTTTTCGCTCTCCTCCTCCTCCTCCTCCTCCTCCTCCGCGTTTGTATCCTCGCTGTGTGACTCCCTATGCCCTCCAGCTACTTCTTGAGCATGATCAACCTGGCATTTATACCGACCTATGAGCTCGTTCAGCGCTGCCAAATCCCCCAGTGCCTCGTGGGCCCAAATCGCATCTAGGAACTGCAGCTGCTTCCTGCTCAATGCCAGGCCTGCAACTTCTATGCGCCTGTCAGGGTGTAGGCGGTAGATGCGGCAGACCATAGCCAGGCACCGTTTAAGTAAGAGCCGATACTTGCTTGTTGACGATGACTGCACAAGTGTGAAAGGCTTGCCGTATATCGACGACGCCTGATTGCTTCGGAGCCAGCAGAGTATGTGTCGGCTTGTCTTCCTTGCTGTCTCCTCGCACCGACTCATCACCACGTCAACCAGACGAACGAGGCAGGCAATCCTATCCTCATCCTCACCAGGACTGACAATATCATCTTCAAGTCCGTATACCTTGCCTGATCCGACGAAATATTCCTGTCCACCCGGGGAAGTACAAGTCCTCGTTAGGGCGGCGAGCACTTCACGTTGACCTTTGTTGCTATATGTTCGGTCCCAGCCGGTTCGATCAAGCCAAGGCGTCTGCAGTGCGAATGCTGTCGTACCTGCTGATGGAGCCGGAGCCGTGGTTGTCATCGTATCAGGATTAGGTTGTTGTCGGCTGAACTCCCGTGTCAATACACCGCGCAGGTGGGCCTGCACCGCAGGGTTATCTGCCTGCCGGACAATACTTCCACCTCGCTTAATAATCCAGTATTTTCGCGTTGACCCAGTCGTCCATGTTTGCAGATAGACACACTCAAACCGTTGGTCAAGATCGCGACGGCAAAGGGAGCGAGCATGGCTGACCCCAGACCTACAGTCCTCCGGTGGGCTAGACTGGTGGCGCCGCATTAACTGGATGCTGATGGTGCGGAATGGGCAGTTAAGGCAGGCAAAGCCTTCATAGACTTGCAGTTTGTCATGGCGGGCTGACCCATCAGCTGGTAGTAATGCCTTATTAGGGTCAAGAAGTTTAGGAGATAGAGACTTGAGAAGGCGATGTAGTCCCTTCCTTGCCTCTGTGGGGATATTATGCTTATCGCGGAGATGTGCTACTACCTGTGAAGGGCCATTGGATAGTGCAAATTTGCAGCTTTCTTGAGTGCAGATCAGGAGACAAGCCTTCGTATCATAGAAGAGTTGGAGAGTATCAAGAAGAGGGTAGAGAGAGGTAGGCATGACAGAAGCAATATAGCAGGATATAAGTATGGCGGGATCCAGATCTGAGTATTGCTTCTATTATAATAGTAAGGAGTAGGATCTAGCGAGATCTAGATAGTATTATTAATAGAGCTAAATAAGAGAAGAGGGAAATAGAAGAGGAAGAGAAAAGGGGGTAAATAAAACTATAACTATGTTATGTGAAATAACTAATATAGATGACCCAGCAACGTGCACGGGCCAGTTGCGTTGTATCCTGTCATGTTATAGGGATAAGAGTGTGTGCACGGATAGGACTGTCATCGTGCACGGGCCAGTTTTGTTATATCCTGTCATGTTACCGCCACGACTGCGTACAGTAGTAGTAGGGTTGGCTCGGACGAAAAGTAGATAACCCGGCGGGATTCTGATGGTCCTTTGTACGGTAGGGCGTAATAGATCTGTCTGTCTGTCTGACTACTAGGCCAAGAATCTATCGTTGAGTCTGGGAACATTGCTTTATCAAGTCCAATGCCTCTTGATGTCGACCTTGACTTTCCCATGTAGCAGCGAGATTTGCCATGCTCGTGAGAGTGGTGGGATGATCTGCTCCAAGCTTCACCTTGCTAGTCTCTATCACCTGTAAAAACAGCTTCTCAGCTTCCTCAGACCGACCCTGGTTCACGTACGTCGCCGCAAGATTGTTTATGCTCCTAAGAGTCTCGGGATGATCTGCTCCAAACTTCGTCTTGCGGGTCCCCATCACCTGTACTTCGAGCTTCTCGGATTCCTCATACCGGCCCTGGTTCCGATAAGTTGACGCGAGGTTGGTCATGTTCGTGAGAGTGGTGGGATGATCTGCTCCAAGCTTCGCCTTGCTAGTCTCCATCACCTGCACAAGGAGCTTCTCGGCTTCTTCATACCGACCCTGGTTCAAGTACGTCACCGCAATATTGTTCATGCTCGCGAGAGTATCGGGATGATCTGCTCCAAGCTTCGTCTTGCAAGCCTCCATCATCTGCACAAACAACTTCTCGGCTTCCTCAGACCGACCCTGGTTCAAGTACGTCGACGCAGCATAGGCCATGCTCGTGAGAGTGGTGGGATGATCTGCTCCAAGCTTCGCCTTGCTAGTCTCCATCACCTGCACAAGGAGCTTCTCGGCTTCCTCATACCGACCCTGGTTCCGATAAGTCGACGCGAGATTGGCCATGCTCGCGAGAGTATCGGGATGATCTGCTCCAAATTGCGTCTCGCGAGCCTCCATCGCCTGCACAAACAGCCTTTCGGCTTCTTCATACCGACCCTGGTTCAAGTACGTCACCGCAAGATCATTCATGTTCCTGAGAACATCGGGATGATCTGCTCCAAATCTCGTCTCGCGAGCCTCCATCACCTGCACAAGGAGCTTCTCGGCTTCTTCATACCGACCCTGGTTCAAGTACGTCGCCGCAAGATTGTTTATGCTCCTAAGAGTATCGGGATGATCTGCTCCAAGCTTTGTCTTGCGGGTCCCCATCACCTGTACTTCGAGCTTCTCGGCTTCCTCATACCGGCCCTGGTTCAAGTACGTCGACGCAGCATAGGCCATGCTCGTGAGAGTGGTGGGATGATCTGCTCCAAGCTTCGCCTTGCTAGTCTCCATCACCTGCACAAGGAGCTTCTCGGCTTCCTCATACCGACCCTGGTTCCGATAAGTTGACGCGAGGTTGGTCATGTTCGTGAGAGTGGTGGGATGATCTGCTCCAAGCTTTATCTGACTCGTCTCTATCACCTCCACTTGTAGCTT
Organism: Fusarium burgessii; assembly: GCA_002980515.1. Lineage (NCBI taxonomy): Eukaryota > Fungi > Ascomycota > Sordariomycetes > Hypocreales > Nectriaceae > Fusarium > Fusarium burgessii. Next base: position 8,535 of record PVQA01001229.1, on the reverse strand, counting down.
TTCGGCTTCTTCATACCGACCCTGGTTCGAGTATGTCACCGCAAGATTGTTCATGCTCGCGAGAGTATCGGGATGATCTGCTCCAAACTTCGTCTTGCTGGTCTCCATCACGAGCATAAATAGGTCCTCGGCCTCCCTATATAGCCCTTTGGCCAACATCACACATGCAAGCATTGATGTACTTGCTACAGTTGCCTCATCATCCTTTCCCATCCTCTTCTCGCGCGTCCTCCTTGCTTTGCGAAGCATTCTCTCTGCAACGGGATACCTGCCTTGCAGCAATGCGTACCGTCCGCCGTCATGTAATAGGCCTGCCCATGTCTCCTTCAGACTGTCTTCATTCGGCCCGTGCTCGACCGCCGCTTCAACGTGTGGGAAGAGCGTTTGACAAGTTGCCGAATTCTCGTGGATTTCAGTCGGGAATGAAGCAGCCATCAGCACAATATATTGCTCCTTGAATCTCTCCTGAATTCCCTGAGCTTCCAACCATTTTCTCGTCGAGAGCTGCACAAGCTCATGCATTTTGAATGTATTCGCTGCTTCGCTTAGCATAACAAGACAGTAGTTCATTAGCGTTGCTACATCGCCCTCAAATTCACCGTCAGTATCGTCATCTCCGCTATCACTGCTATCAGATTCCAACTCTGTCTTCTCTCCCACGCCAGTCACTTGCGTAGCATCTTTGGTATCTTTGGAAGGCTTGAGGAGCGACTCAGGTATCCCTTGCGGATCGAAGAAGCTCATGAACGAAAGGAGATCCGCAGCCGATGGCCTGTTGAAGCGGATGTGGTCGAATGACAATTGCCATGTTATCAGTATAGCATTCGACGCAGCTCCGTCCCGACGCAGGTCACCGGCATCATGACTGAGAAGCCTCACTCTTCTGCGCTCGCTCTCTCGGAACTCGGTCAGATATTTTTCAAGCGAGCTGCGTGGCGCCCGCATTTGTATATAGGCCGCGGCCTGGCTTATCGCTAGTGGGATATAGTCGAGTGCCCTCACAAGATCAGCTGCTACACCCGCATTTGAGAGCGCTTCGAGTCTATTCTCCAAGAGCAGCAGAGCCTCCGTCTCTGTCATAGGGCCGATTTCAAATATGTTCCGGTAAGCACCGGTCAATTTGAAGGCCAGCTCTTTGTTACGTGTCGTGAGGAGGATAGATCCATTTTGACTCTGTGGTAGGTACGATGCCAACGGCCGTCCGTTGTTAGTACTTCCACTTACGCCGAACCATGCGTCGTAGTCATCAGCGCTGTCGAGAATCATAACCCACTTGCCATTCCGTTCGTTAGATAGCCAACTGTATACAAGCTGGAGTATGTCAACCTTGGGCTGGTTGCGGCCCCATAGTTTGACGTTGTCGGCAATCGTCCTAAACCCTTCCATTATCCGAGCTTGCGTGCTAGCATGGACCCAAAACACCCATGTATCGACTGGCTGCCTTTCAGCGATCTGATGGGCGAATCGGATCGCCAGCTGCGATTTTCTATCTTCCTGTTAGTTGATAATGGCAGTTCCAAGATTCAACGTACCCAACGCCACCCAGGCCCACCAATGCGGCGCGACTAGCTGGCTTGGAGCATAACTGGCTGATCTGATCGAGAGTGTCTCCGCGGTTAACGAAGTCGTGATCGCGGTGGAAGGGGATCGACGCGAACGGCTGCGGGGTCGGTTCTGGGGGCTCTGGGGTAATGTCAGCAGGGCCCTCGTCGAAGGGTGCTGGCCTTACCTAGTGGGAAGTGAAAATCTGCGTGGATTGGTGCATTGCTCTGGCCCACTTGGATTCCATGGTTTCCAGCTTCAAAAGTAACGGAGAAGATGGGGTTTTCCATATTTGGGTTATCGATGGGATGTTTGATTTTGTAGCGTCGAGGTGGTCTGTTTGGTTGGTTGGTTGGTTTATTCCTACTCGGATGTGGTCGCATATATACGACTATGCCCGGTCAGCGGGGGTCCACCAGACAGCCGCAGCGGCTCGGATAAATACCAATCTGAGGTTCCCCACTGCGCCGATGACGGCGAGTTGTCCCCGAAACCCCCGCTTCTTCTCCCCTTAAACACTCCCTAAAACAATGGTTCTACTAGTGGGGTTCAAAATCGCCCATTCCAGCCCGTTGTCCGAGGGATCCATTGATTTGTAAAGGGTCCCATGATTGCAAAACTAACGCAGGTGACACCAAAATAGATGTTCCCTGCTTTTAGCGAATAAAATTCTCACAACGAAAGAGATCGCCAACCACCCCGCGCCGTTGGACTATATTTGTCTCAGCCTCATAGCCAACTATCGAACTTTAATTTCATGGCGGCAGGCTAGATGGATCTACCATGGGCCGATGCCCCGCTTTGAACTCTTGTACAAAGCAGGGCCCCAAGTGTCACATTCAGCAGGGGTTTTTGACTGCGTTGAAGCTCTTGATTTCTAGCTAATTGAATGACTGAATTTGGTCTGTTTTATCCCTCCTTGGATGTGGTCGTATTTGTCAGCTGTGACGGGAATTTCCTCACTATCCGTTTCATCCAAGTTTGATCCCGTGGGCCACACAGTCCGTGTGCCAGTGCAGCTTTAGTGATAGGTACGATTTGGCAAGATCCATTGAGAGTGTTGATTCTTAAGAACTTGTCGAGTAGTATTGTATTGAACGGCATTCAACTGTTGGATGATGCCACTGGCCCAGTCCCAACGCATGAAAAGATGTTCGCCTTCTGCATGCCCTATGCAAAGGCTGCCCGCGGCATGATAATTGCCTAGCTGTCCCTGTCTTTGCCAATGGAAAAGTGGATGGGGGCATTGCTCACACCTGCTTGAACGCCCTTGTTGTGGTCTCCAAATGTGTATGTGTTAACGACTCGTTCCTGGTCCTTCCGGACATCTGCAGATACGGCTTGAATATTTCTGAGAAGTTCTTGAAGCAGCTCAAGGGACTTATTCAGGGCGAACTTCTCAGCTTCCACCTGACTAGTCGCGCTCGTCTGATCGTCATCCTCCTCAGCTTCATCCTGCGTTGCTAGATGAAGTTCTTCTAGCTTGGAGTTTACCTTGAATAGCTGTTTTTCTGCCGTCACTATTACGGTTGTGATCTCAGTCTCCTTTGCCGCTATCATCCTCAACATTTCTTGGGTTGCGTTTGTATGTTGAAGGGAACTGTGGCTACCGCTCGTTAGTGCCCTTACATCCCATCTTGGGAGGCACAACCTACAATGTTGCAATGCTGACGACCGAGGTAAGCGTTGTTTTGCAATTCTGGAGCTGGGATGATATCGACTTTATCTGATCCTGTCTGAAGAGACCGATCATAGTCCGATCGCGCCAACATAGCTTTCCATCGTCGCTATGCCGGGTCCAGCGACCAACCGCGGCTTGAAATCTGCTGCAAGACTTTTTGCATAGGTTCATACCAGTCTTCGACTGGGTGACCACAGCCTCGCCCAGCGACTTCCACTGTTTTTCAGACACTCTCTGAAGAGAAGTAATAGCTTGCTCGATAGTCAGCAGGTCTTCCCTAAGTGATACAATATCGCCAGGCGCATCGACAATGCCCTGAAGGTCGTTTCGCAAGTACCGCACGCATTGCAAGGCTGGTACGGCAATCCCTGCGACGCCTGCTGCAGCGCTGAAAGGGTCCATCGTAAAGAGAGCAGAAATTTGATGATCTTGCTTGACTATATTTTGCCAGGGCCGGAGAGAGGTACCCAAGATTAGGCAACGGATGATCGCGACTTAACACCGCACCAACTCCTCGAATCTGGCAGCACCACTCTCCACTTTTGTTTTCGGTGCCGGAAGCCAGGGTCTCTATGTGGGCCGGAGCAGTGCACCAATCCAAGTTTAAGCAGAAGCCTCACAAGAAGCCAGTTGCCGGATTGGGGAAACCGTTCAGGGATAACTCGGTCTTTTTCGATAGCCTTGGCGCTAATATTCAATTGTTACGAAGGCTCGCACGTCTTAACATCCCGAGGCGCCGGAACGTTGCAAGCGGTTAAGGTTGGTAACGTCCAGTTAGTCTTAGCTAAAATGAGAAGACACCATAACAGTGAGTGGGCGCCACGAATACCGAAGTGGGCACCACCCACCTTACAACATCCTGTGCAGGTTGGTACGTACATTTTGCTTATGGGTGTCATGCGGTAAAAGGTTTGCTGGAGGTTGGCCTATTAGTGAACTAACTATTTCTGCATTATTAACTGCGGCTATCTAGGATCCATTCCGGGATCGCGGTAAAGGTGTCCCGGCCATCACTCTTAGTTTCCTCGGCATCCGATGCCAGGAAACTGGTCAATGTGGATCCTCGTCTCCGGGTCTCGCCACAGTTGAGGTCTGGACTCCGCACTTTACCTATTATGGCGTGTCGGGTGCACCCACGACCAACTACAGATGCTAGGTACTTACCATTGGGAGGCCCGACTGGGAACTGAGAGCAGCGTGTCCGCGATTACCCATGTAATCGCGGATGCGCTGTTGCGATCAGAGCCCCACTGAGAATGATCTACGTGGTAATCCACAATGCCAAGGTCCATAAGGCTGCAAGGACGGAAAAAGGGCATTTGCTCAGACCAGACGCTCAGGCCTCTTTCGAACATCGACAGTCGGGAACAAGTCCTGCAACCTTACAGCTAGCCACCTCAGCTAAACGGCTGAGAAAGTGCTTTTAGTGTGGCCGCAGGTTTAAGCATCAGGCAGCAATGGGCTGAGGAGACTTCGGATACATTGGTTGAGAAAATGGCGCACCCCCCGCCATCATACACGAAGCAACTCGTCGGTATTCATAATGAGGCGAGACAGGGAGCTCCATTACAGCCAATACCTGTAATACAGCCGAAGGCTTTTTTCTTTGAGAGCGAATCCTTAATACAAGTTTCCTTAGTCGGGTCTTAGCTATCTTCGCGGAGCGGGCCGGTCTGCCTAACAACGGCTTGATTCTGACATGGTTTGCGGGGTAAAGCATGTCACCTCACAATTGAGGAAACATACGAAAGCCAATGATTGCCCATTGGGTTCCCCTCACTTCCACACCGCAACTGTCCTCTCGCACCACCAAGTGACTCGCCGAGCCGCTTTTAAGTTGCTCGCCTGCACTTACCAGTCTGTCACAAGTGCCGCTGAACGCCCGATGACCTTGTGCTTCCATCGCTACGTGGTCAGCCGCCCGCCATCAAGCCCTTTATGGCCAGTCTGTGCTGAGGGGCTTTTTTGGCTGCAGCCGGTCAAGCAAGCCGTTTTGGGGGTTTTGACAGGGTATGCATCAAAACCGAAAACGGCCATAGACCAAGACTGTTTTCTCTTTCCTCGGAGAAGGAATAAACTCTTTTATCCATCCCTTCAGTTGCCCTAACGCCCACTACATGGCAGAATCATGCTTTCGGAACGGGCTAAATGGCACTGGAGTAATGCTACAAATCTGAGCGAAATGATCTAAAGCAAGGCCATTTTTAACTTCTGTTTTTTTTGGAGAAATAACAGGCATCTAGGCCGGGTTAAATTTGATCATCTCCTTGTACATAAGGTCATCATGCAGTAGGTTCTCTTCCATTTTAAAATTGAGCCGATCACGTCGCTTCCTACTTGTTTGCTTATTCGCAGCGACAGGGGATTAGTGCACTAAACCATACCCTGTAAGCGAGGGAAGGCGCACAGGCCGAGTAATGGTTGTATTCGAACCCAGAACCTAAGACCAAAAGAATGATGCACGGGCTAGAAAAAATGGTATTAGGTGCCATTACCAGTGGTAATTGGTACAGTAGCAAATATTCCAACCAACGTGCACGGATAAAAAGGATGTAGTTTCATGAAGATAATGGAGACAGGGGAATAGCGCAAGGACGAAAAGTGTGTAATTTAGTAAATTACAAGCAGTCCTTGGTACAGTAGGAATAGTCATGAAGTTAACGAGTTTCCAGCTGCAAGAGAGTGGCTGCACTAAATTTATGCGTTATGTAATTTGTCCAAAAGTCTGTCAATTTGATGACCATTCTGCATCTAGCTCTCAATCAATCAAACCACATGAGCATCTCACTCTTAACCTACTGGTCCATCTTTCGGCTTTAACAACCTGTACAGACACTAATACCGGCAATTTGGGATGGATGGGATTCGGAAACTTGCTCAGTCCTCATCGATTGGCTCTAATTTCCTCAGTCCGATCCTCGACAGTTTCGTTTTCATCCATATCCCACTGACATCAGGAGGTTTCAAGCATGAGGAAGCTGATCGCCGTCAGGTTGATCTCCTTAACTTCTTTCGTGAAAGATTGATCGAAGGAAACATCCACAATTTGAAGACCGTCTGCCTGCCAATGGACGGCCCAGACTCAATTGTCATAAACGAGAGCGTCTTCGGGGAGATTTTGGAAGAAATTAGACTGGATCCCTGGATTAAGCACTTGATTCGGACTAGAGCATACGGTTATTACCACTCGGGTCGGATGACAGGCAACGGTGTCGCAACATACTATCTCGGAACAAGCTTTGTTTTCACCATTTGGACTACTCGCCAGGAGCAATCGGGATTTGCGACTAAATGTCTCATCCTCGTCCCTTTGGGCGATTCAATGGCTTTCCGCAAACTCAACAATTGGAGGAGGAGTTTTCGTTATTTCAGTAACGACTCTCACTCTGCCCTGTATCTTCCATTCGTACTTTCTGTGGACGCCATTACATGGCGGGAGCGCTGTCTCATGAAGAGCCTTGATATTACCCGAGAAGTCGAATCAAAAACGGGTCATGGATCCTGGGGCCCCAGCCACTTCAACGGAGGAAGAAACGACATCACAAACCTTACAGCCAGTCTTGGGTCAGCCCTGAACACCATCGGCAATACTATTAAACATTTAAACATCATCGAATCGGTATGGACCCATCTGGAGAAGCTGCCTGATGAGATACCAGACGCAGAGAGAAGCGAATTTCGTGTCAACAACAATAGCATTCTATCCGCCATAAACATTCTTCGGCAACAGTCATTGAACGCAAGAGTGCAAGCCCAGTACCTCGAGCTACGGATTCGCGGCCAAACCTCCGTGGTGAGTCGTGTTGTTTCATATCCACACGGCCTTGTGTTAGAGTAATAACCGAAGCATAGCTGTTTGCTCTCTTATCCCGCGAAGATGCCACCGCGAGTAAAGACCTCACAGAAGCAGCTCGACGGGACGGATCTTCTATGAAGACAATCGCCATCCTAACAGTGGCATTCTTGCCGGGCACGTTCTTCGCAGCCTTATTCTCTATTCCCTCGCTCGGTTGGGATGAGCCAGACAAATTCGCTCTCTATTTCTCCTTCACAATTCCCGTCACCCTTGCTACCTTCATGATTTGGGCTAGTATAACACAACGACAATTAATAAAGAGCAACATTGCTCGTTTATGGAAATAGGGTTGTGTCTTGTAAATGGTCTTCGATATTCTGTACCTGTTGAGAGGGGAAAGTACGGCAGCCTATGGCAGATTGGCATTACTTGTTGATGTGTGCATGTGCATCAAAGTCAATGAGGACTCGAAAATTGCTTCATAATTCCATAGCCGCAAATTTTAGCAGGGCGGGATGAATAATTGAAGTAGTAAACCAGATAGTCTCTGAATGAGCCTGGGGTTTTGGATGAGGAAAGGCCACCCCGGAGGTTTACCTTGATGACTTGTCGTCATTGAGCCCTTGGTAGGGGCAGAGGTACTGAGGCACTTAATCCCCAACCAACGTGCATGGATAAAAAGTATGTAATTGCATGAAGATAAGGGAGACAGGGGGTCAGTGCATGGACCGAAAGTATGATTACAGACCTAGGTAGTGACCTGTGTGACCTGTCACGGTTCGCAGTTTTACAAGACGAAAAATGTCAGCGTTGCTCTGCTGTCAACCGAATGTCAAGCCAATAGGCCCGTGCGAGATTAGATCAGCTGAAACGATTTTTGATTCAGGAAACTCTGTCCGCCAATGTGTCTAGACTATCGATTCAGTGACAGCGTCTGAGGATCGAGCACGTTTGTCAGCTTTTATTAGCCTAAACAGTCTAAAAGGAGCCTTTCACTAACAGCATAAAGCGTGCCTTGCCTTAGTTTTATTGAATTTTCTATTGCATGCTTTTTTCTAGATAAGTCATGTCATAAATAAGCTTGCCTGGCTGTTCGTCCAGCAAGGTAATCCACATAAACGACTTCAAAATGTCTTGCATTTCTTTCCAACTACTTACCCAGCATTTATCAGCCTGCTTTCGCAGACCGTCCCTTATCCATACTTCGTCTGATGTGCTGAACAATGAAAGAGCTCCAGTCATTAAGAGCCAAATCATCAGCTGAGAAGATATCCCATCGACAAGCTCGAGGCCCAGTACGCAGTTTTTGTAGATAGTAGGAAAGCAATGGTAAGGGAGTTTGATATCTTGCCACTGCAGGAACACATGGTAAGAAAAGGCCAATAGCCCATGTCGTATAGCTTCATTGATCGAGCCGGCAGTGAAGTCCATGCGCAGCAGACGATACATTACCGCAGTCATCGTTTCATGGATAGTCTGGGGCCGAATTAACCGCTGAGTCTGCGTCCCAATATTC
>PVQA01001228.1:0-13491 GCA_002980515.1 Fusarium burgessii | reverse complement strand
GTAGTAAGTTACTATAGCTATAGTTACCTTTATATCTCTTAATATTAAATACTTAAGGTTTTTATAATAATACAGATTAACTATATAATTCTTTTTAAATATAAAACTTAAGGCCTGACTCTTCCGGATAAAAGAGAGTCTATTTGATCAAAGATGAACTTGTTTGCGAGGACGACGTGGGAACACCACCTGCGGCGGGCTTGTTCTTAGCCCTACAGACATTCAATGTTTACATACGGATAACAAGATCAAACAGGCGTGTGTCAGCAAATCGCCTATGAGTGGCACGGAAGATCGTAATGGGAGCGAACGCGCGACGCGTACGACACACACACAATTAATTAAAAATAAAGACCTTTCCAGGCTTAACCACTTAGAATAGTACCTCAAGAAATATTTGTCGGAGTCATGTTTTGCTTTCCGATATCAATCACTGGGGCTCAATTTATGACGCTGTCTCTAAATATTGTCTGTGTTTAATAGCAAGTTCTGTTCCTATCGTGAAGCTTTTTACTGGATATGTTGGTATCCTCCTTACCCACGGCCCTGACTATTTCGAGGTCACTCCATGCAGGCCTCAATGATCCAACCGCTGCATAGCAGATGGCACTGCGTGTCTACCGAGAGTACTATTGATGTTACAAAGGTGCAAGGTTCTATCGAAGACGACATAATAACTATAAATTTCCGGATGCTAACAATCTGACACAGTCCAGTATTGTATATATTTGCCCCCGAGCCACGTCTGTAGAGACACTTCCTCATACTGCCGTTCATCACTCGCCCTCAGCTCAGGGTGATATTGAGAACAATATTTCACAAAGTTGTCTCTGCTAATAGTTAAGTAGATACAAGCCTTGCAACTATAACCATGTTTGACTTTCAGGTCGGGAATAACTCGACTCTCCTTATCTCTGGGAGGCATATGTATTGGATCTTGTAGCCTCCGTCCTGAATGCAAAGCATTGACTGCTTTCAGCATCTCTCCTTTTAGACGATGGTTGTGGCGGAAATGATTTTCAATGCCCTTGCCTGGTCGGACTGCTGTCTTGCAGATCAGGCAGATTAGAATAGGATACTCAGGTAAGATAGCAGCTAGGCCGTCAATTCGAATAGCGACATGGGTTGGGACAGAAAGCGTTGAGTTGAAGGGCTTCTTAGCAGGGTGGCTCGCATAATCGATGGCGAGCCTTGTATTATATACTTCTGCCGTACCTTGTTAAGCTGTTGTATCGGCAACTGCGGCCTCTGCAGAATCCTGATGATCGGATATGAGTGAAGTGGTAGCGCATACTCGAGGAATATTAGATGTTGTACCCAGATAAGTCCTGACAAGCTCGGGCAGTACTTCCTAGCCAGCTGAAACCGTTGACAGTTAGAGGAGAAACCTAAGATGTCACTAAAATAAATAAGAAGTGCAGAAGCGGATTGTCCGTCTACGAAACTTTCCATGCTGAGTAATAAGCTGACTTCGAAGAGAAGCTTAAGGAATTCTTTACAGCTCTTTACTGCAGTTTCGTCGTCGAATTTATGGCCTGAGTCCTGACGGAATAGCGAAACATCAGGTGCATCCCGACTCTCTATATCAGACTTCCTGTCATTGAGACTATACTCTTTCCCTCTCTTTAAAACCCTCATCACTATCCTCACTGCTCTCAGGGTCGCTACCGGACTCGCCACCAGATAGGCTGTCGGTGTCATCGCTATGTAGGCTTTCGCAGCGGCTGAAGAGATTAACCTCACTGTCTCTGTAGCTGTATCGCTGGAATTCATCGGGATCGTGGTCCAGTTTACGCGGCCTGAGCCAGCTTGGCCTCGTCATGTCGACATATTGCCATGCATGATGTTCCCATAAGTGCTTTAGTTGACTCACTATTCGTGGATCGAGGCGAATGTTGACTTCCCGCACTCTGATTACAGCCGACAAGAGATATGACTGTAATGTGAATGCGATGAACCGCTTCCACAAACGTCGATACTTCTTCCGCGTATCTTCTTCGATTCTCAGAGTAAACAGTTTCGGTTAATAGGTATCGAGTCTGGAACTAGCTAGCTAATATAGAAATACCTGACTTATGTTTTGCGCTGCGCTCACATCGATCGAGCATTGCATTAACAGCGCTTAGGAAACACGCAATCTTCTCCTTATCCTTTCCCGAGATTATGATGTCGGGATCACCTTCGGATGGCCCTTATCCGAGAATACAGTCTGTCCCTAATGAATGGACGCCAGTGCGGACAGGGAGTCGGGTTATAGACTGTAAGATGTCTTGCCGCACATTCTGGTAGGTGATTGGCTATTGTGTACGTTCTAGCCCACAAGCTTATCGCTGCAAACGAGTTGTCGCCTAGAGCCTTACTGTAGAAGCGTGGTTGAGTCTCGGCATCCCGATACATCTTCTCGCGTTTCAATACCTCATCAATATGTACATGCGCCTCTAGCGATACTTTGATGTTGCGCAGTGGCTGCTTGTTGATGATTGATCCTTTCACTTTGGATACGGATCCACGACGTGCCAGCTTCCGACCAACCTCGAACCACCCACTAGCAGCTCTGGATCGAAAGAACCTCTGACACATGACGCCATCTCTCCATGGTTTCCGAGGCTGCGCTTGAGCATTATTCGACCTCGGTCGTCCGCGACCTTGAGGATTGGTCCAGTTCTGACAAGTGGCGTACCGGTAGTGTTGTTGAATCTGTTGGTCGTGCCGGGAAATGAAACGACAGCGGGGACATGCACATCCGTCGTCTTGCGGAGGATCAAGTTCTGAGATCGGGGGTACAGTAGGTAGTGGATACTGGAACTCCACAGCTAATTGCGATTGATTTTTGATAATTCCCAGGATCTTATCAACAGCCTCCGCTACCTGGCGTCGCGCAGCTGGCGTCATGTCTTTATGCTTGCTGCGTAAATGGGTAGGTACCTCATCGGATACACAGCCATAACGACATACTTGGCAGACCAGAACTCGATAAGTCTTAAGGTATACAAAAGGTCCTAGTTCCATCATGGCGTGCAGGGAAAGCTCGATAGGGTAGTTGCAAAAGACGTATAAGTGGAAGTGAAGACCGTTTCGTGTAAGCTTTACGCGTTCGTCGCGTCGCGGGCCTTTGACAAAATACTGATAGGCTGTGATTGGTCACAAAAATCAAATCTGCCCCTGTCAATTATATCAAATCTAGCCCCTGTAATGTGGGGCAAATAATTCAAATCTACTACAATTGATATTGTTATTGACTACGAGATCAAGACATCAATTGGCGAAAACCCTAACCCTAACCTTTTTAGTTTTTAGAGCCCTATGGGCGGTGGCCTACCGGGCGTAATAGATCTGTCTGTCTGTCTGACTACTAGGGTCTGCTATCCGCGCTCCTCTCTTAATGTGTGTAATAGGTCCATTGCCTGGTCTATAGTCATGGACATCTTAGCTTGCCTTTTTCTGATATCTTATTTCCTATCTGTTAGTGCCTATCTTAATCTCCACGGCCTTGAACGAAAAAGAGCATCCTATCTTCCCTCTGTTCCCTGCATAGTCTGGGTGAGGGCCATATCAAGCTTCTTAATTATAGTCCTCAGCGATATGAGGCTGGGGAGCAGAGTGAAGCGGCAGAGGAACAAGATGTGCCACCACCTCCTCATCTCTTACCCCCCTCGTGGCAAGCAATTCCCTTAGCGCCACCTCACGGCGCTCCAATTGACGCAGCCGTTCTTCACCAGCTTCATATCTCATCTCCCACGCACTCAGCGGCGCTAGGAATAACATTACCGCTGGCAATATTTGCCCAAATGTCCAGTCATTACTCGCGTGGGGATGGCTTCCACGCTGACTGCCAGCCTCATATGCGCTCGTTGCAATCACCAGCAGTAAGAATAGGACAATGAATGCCCCAGATATACGAGCCATCCATCTCCGGAGATGGTCGTTTCCCCCAAAGTCCATCAAGATGTAGAAGGCAACGCTTGTGAAGAGGAGGGCCAAAAACAATATGAAGATACCGAGGACCACCCATCCGCCGGCAGTTATGGAGTCATGGAATGCCCCGGAGAAAAGGCACATGGCCGGGAATACACCCGGTGGGACATCCCAACTTGATTTAACGCCGAACGGGATATGATATAGGGATGGAGATATGAGGGCTATGTTTACCAAGATAAAGAACATGCGGAGCCGACACCGCCACTTGGACAAACTGTTCGAGATATGTTCGCGTAGAGTATGGAGGGTGAGCAGATGTACGATGAGGGAAAGATAGGCCAAGTGGCTACCAACGAAGAAATGCCAAACTTGGATCTGGCAGATCGGGATGTACACCGCGAGGCAGATCGCAATCCCAGTAATGAGATGTTGGTCGCTCAGGCTTAAGAGAAATCTCTCAAGGTTACGGGTTGCCTCGGCAACGAACAAATCATGTTTGATACCTGGCACTCGGAAAAGGTTTAGAATGAGCCGCCGAAGGGGTCCCTCTGTTTCCAGGCTCTTGATGGCCAACCAAGATGCAATAGACAGAGCAACGCCGGAATAGAACGCCAGCAAGACCTTCATGGCTATGAGCGACGCACGAAGATGTGGTACAAATATTCTACTTACTCCTGGACCATTCACATCGGGGAGCGATACCAAGTTATGCCCTTGGTCCTTCGGGAAACAACTTTGTACGCAACCCATGGCAAAAACCGTGTGGAAGTTAGAATCGCTGAAGAATTTGCGTTGTGGGAGGTCTTTGTGGAAGATATAAAATGCGCTTGTTGAGTATAATGCGCCAAAGTCTCGTTATAGAATATAAAACAAGAATTAAAAGGTATTTGTAAGAAATCGAATGGCAGATATTGCATCTCAACCTCACAAGGACTTGCTTGGATTGCAACTTGAGCCGCATCTCCAGGTTGCCTAACCTTGCTCACCGACTTTTGACTCTACGAATTACATTTCGGCTTTCAGGCACTGCTCAGTAGCTGCTGGCTATTCCCCATCTCCACAAAATGATAGTTCAGACAGACTCTACGTCTGCATATGCAGGCTTTGTTGGCATAAGCCCTAAGGAGGATACCTTGCCTGGCTCTCAGCCATAGTACGAAAGGATATCTTATGTAGTAGTTGAGGCAGCCTCTACTACTATTATATGGTGGCGGCCGTGTCGGCTAAGGAGTACGCCTTGCCTGGCTTTCCAGCATTGGTACGAAAGGTGCGAGAGGCTATTCCCTGGAATATATGCCTTATGCCTTGAGGAACGAAAGGTTCTTTCTTCCGTGCCTTCTTCCGCGTCCACCTTTGCTACGCGCCACCAAACTAAGCCTCAGCAATAAGCCCCCTTCTATACCACAAGCCATGCGCCATCTTTGGGACGGTTTACGGGTTGAGCCACAATTTGTGCCACCACTATCGAGCCGCCCAACGCTTTGTTTGTCGACGCTGCTTCTGCTCGAGGTCCAAGAGGACTCCCTTCGCGCCTCGCCGGCCTGCCAAGGCCATCAGACCCAGCGCCCAGTAAGCCTCATCTGGCGAACGCGATGGCTTGCGGTGGCGTTACGTGAGTCAGGGGCGTGTAATTAGTTAGATATTACTGTACGTACTCCATAGTAATTTGAGCTTGGGCTCTGCTCTGACTCTCTGCCGGATGGCCTGCTCTATTTTATTGGCTATAAATACTACCGCATAACTCCGCGTATTGAAGTTCCCAGGCTAAACCAATTTTACAAGTATCAACCATGAACCTACGTACGGTACTTGATAAGTCTCATCCAAGACTTTTCTCTCTTGTTAAACGAACTCGTTCATTCACAACAATGGCTTCTTCTCTTCTCCTCAAAGCCGAGTCACCCTATCGGGAATTTACTCGCAAACCCATCAACAAATATAACGCACATGGACCTCCTTTCGACGTGCCCGTGACTATAACTGATCGCGATGGTTCTCTTATCCATGAACGTGAAGGCCGGGGCCTTCTTTACGCCATCGTCACTCACAACGACGTTGAATTCCTTGAGAGATACTTGGCTATTGACCCTCGGGCCATTCCAAACCTATTTGAGCTTCCTGATGGCGATGAGGCCATTTGTGACTTTGGCAATTGGTTCCGTAACGCAGCCGAAACTGGCAGTCTCGGCACACTCCAAACGCTTTTGAATTACACCACAAAAGGCCTTGATACGACGAAACCAATCAGATTAATAAGGGCCAATTTCCAGCTCTTGAATGTGGCCGCCCAATTCGGCCATATTGAGATTGTGCAATGGCTCCTCGACACCCAGCCATTATACGCCAGTATTCACGATCGAGATTTCAGAGGCTTTACCGCGCTTGTAGCAGCTGCGGATCTCTTTAAATTCCGATCTTGTTTTTCCCCCGCCTGGGATAAGATCTGTTTTGACAACAACGAGGCGATAATGAATCTGCTGCTTGATCATGGTGCCTGCGCTTCTGATGTTGTCTATCCGACGAACGATAAGGATCGAAAGGTCCCTTCTGTTCTAACTTTGGCTGCGCAGTGGGCAAGTGCTGATTTACTTGAAAGACTCATCGATGGTGGTGCCGATGTCCATTACAAGGTAGCAGCAAACTCATGGGAGCTGGACTTTCGGAATCAACGTGATTTACCTGTCAAGATAGAGGTTAATGCACTGTTTCTTGCATCTTTTCACGCAAACCCCCACGGCGTCGAGACTCTGGTTGGTCGCAGAGGTGATGGAGTTGATATCGCAGACATGGTGTGCTCTCCAGACTGTGTTGGAAGCCTCCCTCTTCACTGGGCGGCTCGAAACCAATTGCCAGATAGGCATAGACTCATCCCAACATCGAAGCTCCATGAAAGAGCTGGAAATATCGCTCGCACTATTGAACAGCTTTTGGATTTCGCTCCCACAACAGTCAACGTCCAAGACAATGATGGAAATACAGCTTTGCATTAGGCCACCCGATATTTCGGCAAGAATGGCAAGATGTACACTCCTGTCTTCGAACTCCTATGAAGCCGGGGCGCGGATGCAAGCCTTCGCAACTACAAGGACGAAACGCCTCTGCATACCTTATTCCAGTCCCATGGCGATGACGTACCCATTGACCCAGCTGCTGTATCACTTTTGCTCGCCTATGGCGCAAAGGTTACGGACGCTGATGATGCTGGTAACACGCCGTTGCATATTGCAACCAGGAACTGGCATTTTATTGATGCCGTCTCACTTTTGCTTGAGCATGGTGCTGACCCTGCTCGGAGAAATCTGAAACAAGAGAATGCTCTTCACACAGCTGCTCGTGGAGTCTATCGGACAAGCGGGCTGGATAACTCAGTTGAGGAAACAATGGAAATGTCAAAGGATATGATAGCCAGGCTGGTGAAAGCTGGAGGGGCGGAGTTGATGGATCTACCAAATGCAGATAGCAATAACGCCGGGTGTAACTCTGCAGATAAAAGTCAAGACTTCCGCGTGATTAATCCTTGCCTCTCTGAATTTCGAAGAAATGGTCTAGTCTATGATATCTCGAGAACATTGCAACTTTGCAGTCTCTGCCTTGCACGAGGAAATCGCCTTGCCATCATACGAGACCCATTGGTTGCCCCATTCCGCATCGTTAACAGCCGCTCCGTGAATCATCCGCACTTGATACGACGCTATTTAACCCCGCCACAGCTTCCGGGTCTAGCAAGATACCCTTTTTTACGCATATACTTCCTTGCTTGCATTTTAACTTCCCGATTTGACCAGATGTATGTTAGGTCCAATCACCAGCGGCACATAGTTAGATCCGGCACTATTATTCCCTGGCGGCGGGAACGGGAGACCTGACGTGCAAGGAGATTGACTGCTGGCTACGCCGCTGGTGGCTAATGTCACGCCTCCGGCGATCAGTTCGTATTTACCCCTGCTAGCCTCGTGGAGCCGCGAAATAAGCTAACAACCAATACAGAGTTGTATAGGTCGTGGGCAGAAAGCTTCTGCAGATGCGATTGGAAATTGCTTTTATCCGGTCTGGCATATGACAACGTTCGGCAAGTTTGGCTTATAGTGGATGAAGCTCTTGGACGAAAAGAGAAAGTTTTTCAGGGCCTAAGCAACCCCTGTCCACTGGCTACCTAACAGAAAGTTAACGGGAGGCGCCAACATCCGAGTGAGATCTCCCCGATGCTACCGATCATCGGTTGCAAGCTAATTCAGGAACGTGTTTAAGAATTTAACTATTTGTTCTTTGAGTCTGAAGTGGGAAGACTAGCTCTTGGAAGAGGAATCGTCTACAAATAGCACAATTAAAACAACTATGACGCCGTGACTACTCTTACAGCGTTGAGATTTAGTACTGGCGTGACCACGTCGGCTCCATCGGTGCACCGAAAAGTGTAGAAACAAAGGTTCCTCGTGGTCTAACAGAATTTGGGTAATGTAACAGGAACTAAAATTTTAGATCCACCATTGGAGGGAGATCCGAAAACGATGTCAAAGGTTCTTAAGCCAGAATTTAATCTAACCATTGTTATGGATCCTCGGCTAAGAAGGCGCCTTGGAACAGCCGTTAGGTCAGGCAGGGTTCACCTTAGGACAGATAGACTAGGGTTTTGCCGATAACTCCGGATTGGGATATGCTTAGTATTAGCCTCATTCACGATCCTGCACCCAACCTAAAACCACATTTTCCCTTATTCACCAACATACGGTACATGCCTCGGTAGGCAAGTAAGGCTGCTACGTAAGATTCTTGGCTCGGCTCTCATACCTCCGAAATGCAAGGATTTTAAGATGCCAAGCTGCATAGAACGGCAAGATAGGATGGTTTTGCAAGGGCGATGAATCTGCCCGATAAGGCTTTCGCCGAGTTTTCAGCTCATGTCATTGGGTGGCCTTGGCAATAAACCCTGATACCCCGTTATGTGCAAAAGGTCGTTCGTGATGGCTGTTGGTTTGTAAGACGAACCACTTGCCAGAGCCAACACCAAGTTGGTTCTTTCGAGTCTCCATTGCAAAACTCAGCTGCGAACCAACGACTCAAACGGGCGACTGACCTGACGTGATGAGGCATTATCGCGATTTGGACATGCAAAGTCGGTGGCTGGTAATATGAAGTGAAGCTGGAATTTTCACATAAGTATCTCAAACACAACGCCAACTTTGGCGTACGATCACCTCTCTCTAGTCTGCCAGCCAATTGACACTTTCTCTGGCCTTCATTACCCATCATGCACTTCTCCACCCTCTTTGTTCACGGCATCTTAGCCGCCGGGGCATCGGCATCTCGAGGCCAAAGAATCCGACGACAAGATGGCACTGTCGATCCAGGACAGCCTTCTGACTGCACTTGGTGGGAAACCAAGGACTCTAAGCCAAGTCCTACTCAAGATAAGCTGATCGACACATGCACGAACTTCTACCAGGCCAAGAAGGGAGATACATGCCCCAAGATCATCGCGGAGTACAATAACACATTCGACGCTGCCGACTTGCTCAAGTGGAATCCCGCTATTAGTGATGACTGCAGTGGTATCTGGGCCAACTACTGGTATTGTGTTAGTGTTCCTAGAACACCTACTCCTGCTCCGACACGCACGGCTGAATCTACGGCTAAGCCAACGGGCGACAAGAAGCCCAATCCCACTCAAGAAGGTTTAATTGACAGCTGTACCTCTTTCCATATGGCCGCTAAGGGCGAGACATGCGAAAAGATCGTTTCTACCTTCAGTACATTTGACTTTACTACCTTCTTTAAGTGGAATCTAGCTGTAAGTAAGGGCTGCAGCGGTACCTAGGCTAACTACTACTATTGTATTGGCGTTCCTACTGCCAAGCCTTCTGTGACTTCTACCAAGCCTACAGGCACTGGTATTCCAACCCCTTCGCCTATCCGGGAGGGTATGGTTAAGAACTGCAACAAGTTCTACCTAGTTTCCAAGACTACTACTTGCGATTCTATCGAGAAGTACTACAAGCTCCCCTTTGCCTAATTCTTCGCATAGAACCTGGCCGTTAGTAAGGACTGCAGTGGCCTCTAGGCCAACTACTATGTCTGTATTAGCATTATAGGCTACAAGATATCCCTAATAATAATTGCCAAGCCCACCACGACCAAGCCTACGAATAGTATCTTGACCCTATTACCCATTCAGGACAATATAGTCAAGAACTGTAAAAAGTTCTACTAGATTAAGTCTACTACTACCTGCATTTCTATTAAGAACTACTATAACCTTCCCCTCTTGACTTTCCTTTCGTAGAACCCTGCTGTTAGTAAGGACTATACTTACCTACTGACTAGCTACTAGGTCTGTATTGCAACTATCAGTTGGAAGCCTCCTACCAAGACTACCACCAAGGCTGCTACTACAACTAAGTCTCCCAACGGCATTTCGACACCACCTATCCAAACTGGCATGGTTGGCAACTGTAACAAGTTCTATATGGTGAAGTCTACTACGACCTGCGATTCGATTCAGAATTACTACAAGATCTCCCTAGTAGACTTTATTAAGTAGAACCCTGCAGTTAGGTCGAAGTGCACTGGTCTATGGGCCAACTACAATATCTGCGTTAGTGTGATTGGAGGCACTCCTATTAAACCAAGTAATGGCGTCACGATACCTTCGCCGATTCAGTCGGGAATAGTAAACTACTGTAAGAAGTTTCATATGGTAAAGTCAGTATCCTTGTACAAGCTTGTACACTCCCGATCGATCCAGAATTTTAAGTTCCTAAATTTCATCATTCCAACACCCTACTCTCCTGTAATCGACAAACATGTATTATCGGGTTTCACCATATATGTCGGGCACTTCTGGGGCAGACAAAGATTTATACCCACAGGCAAGTTGTTACAATGGTCAATGAGCTCCCGGTTTGTCCTGTATAACATAACGCCTGCAATGCCTGTATGTGCCCTTGCAATTGAGTCACATGTGTTGCCCTCTTTGATCTTATAGAACTTAGTGTTTAGATAATACTCTACAGGCTCTTCGGTCCTAGGCGGCGGTGGAAGCTCGGTTGGGCCGGTGACATTACACTGCTTGTAGACTTTCTCCAGCTGTGATTTGTAGTAGTCGTTGTAGACCGAGTATGATAAAGATTGCATCATGGCTAAGTAGCGGCAGTAGCAAGGATGACAGAGCTGCCTAAGAGGTGTCAACTCTTCATCTTTCGTAGGAGTAAACCTGTCGATAATGTCTAATAAGCAAGCACAGATAGGTTAGCCTTAGGCTATCAATCCTTTCGCCAGGATAAATTACCATTGCAGTATTTTTTGGTCTTGGGATCTTTAATATAGGTTTCGTTCCAGCCAGCCCAGTGTAACCGCCATAGCGCTGAGGAACGCCGTCTCCAAAATCTTCACCCTAGCATGCATTGATGACGCTGGCGTACTAAAGTTCGAGTGACTCAGAGCAAGTTTCAGTGCAAATCTCGTCCGTCAAAGTCGTGTTGTGAAGAGATCCGTAATAGGTCGGTTGCATAAAGGAGCGTATATACTCGGGGCAATTAGTATCTGCCGATAGGGCATCGACGCACTTATCAAGCCAGATTTTGGTATTATTCAGGAGATCAGGAGCTTCATAGATCCGAAAAGCACTGCCACTTAGGCACAGGCTGAGAAAGGGGACGAAACGCTGCATAACAAGCATTGCGTGTGCAGTGGCTATTTAAAGTGTCGGAAGGGTTAAACAGTGAGTGGTTAAGGTTCGTTGATCAACAAAAAGAATAAAAAAGTGGGAAATCACAAGACAGCGGTGACTGGAGGGATTTTGAGAGAAGCGATACGGGGGCCATGACGGCCGAACAGGCAGTAATGGAAGAGCATGTGATCTCGACCACGATGTAACGCTATATTGGTTCAATTTATTTGGTCTTGATTGATGCCCTGACCAATAGGACTTGGTAGATAGTCCGTTGCCAAGAGAAGTGGCCTCATTTGCACAACCGACAAATGGGTTAAGTCTTTTAATTAAGAAAGTCTGTGTCATAAGTATAGGGTTAGTTGCAAGCATCGTAAACTGTTGGTTCTCAGAATAAAGACAGAGTTGGTTACTCTTCAACTTTAGCTTTCCTATGTAATCATATGAGCAATGGGCTTTGGAACAAACATTCCGCCGGAGTCGGGGTCCAAGGAACCAAATCGATATTGGAATTAAGTGAAATATAGTAAACACCGCATGTCCGTCTATTCCAAGCGTGTTGCACATTAAGGCAGCTCAACAAAAGTGATGAGTTGGTCTTGCTACGGATATCTCTATCCTCGGCCTAGCAGTTGACTAAACTTTACCTAAGCATGGCGCCAGAGTTGGGTGGGAATTAAGTCTGCCAGAACCTTACTTTGGTCAAACTTGAATATTAAGACATAGAACAGGACGGGAGATGAAAACCAGTAAACAAAAAGAGGAGTAATATTGTTTTAACATCCACCATATCACCTTTACTTCCTCCCTCGTATAGTACAGTATGGGAGAGTGTATGTCTATTCAGCTAGAAAAAGTTGCTAAATGTAGGGTCATTTATTCTATTCGCTACTGGCAACTAAGTTTAGTTATGGATTTTCCTATCTGGGCATAGTTTCGGAGAGCTAAAAACGTATATATTAACAAATAGCTAGACGAATAGATATAACAAAGTTTTATAAAGCTAATACTATTGACAAATTCCTAATGTAACGGAATTGTAACTGTATACCTGGAAGACCTCTATAAGTAACACAATAGTTAGGTATCTTTACTAAAGCCCGCAAGATTGGTTGGGCTGTGTTTCAAACATATATGCAATTGACTTCAAATCAATAATATCAGGATAATTTCTGCATGGGCTAAAACATGAGCCCGTTATTCCTGGCACAGCTTTTTTTCATATCTCTAGTAAAGATTGTGTACTAAGGGTTTTCTTACATCGGCGCTGGAAAGCTGGGGGCAAAAGTTTAAAATAATTCCATGACTACTTCTTAAAGTAAAAGCATAGCCAGGCAGACGGCATACGTAGACGCAGAGCAGTCGAACAGATGTCAGCAAATCTTGGCAATTGATAGTGCTGACGATTGTTGTTGATCATCAGTGGCTAATTAGGTGTGTAAATTTGTCGAGTTTAGACTTCAGCTTAGATGCCTTAACTAATCGGGATATCATTACTGCTATTTACATGTATAATGTAATGATGAACAGTTTTTCCTTTCTCATTAGATGCAACCTCCACTTGCAAATGTCATACGCCGGGAAAGGCCCTTGTGATTAGTCTCCCATTCTTCCATACGCACCTTAACAACGAGCTGGACGCCTTGTTCTTGTGTATCCCCGGAGTTTAACTCTACTTGTCTATCAATGAGGTCACAAATTGAGTTATTTCCTTGCTTCCGGACTGTTTCCAGCTATTTTCTGATATCTTCACTTCCTTGGGGAGTTCCCCAGATCGTATCTGAAACTATAGGCAGCTTCCTTGGTGTTGTAGGACCGATAAATCCGCACCGTTGCTTCGCCTTAGGCTTTAACGTCTCTAATGCCTTGGTGGCATTAATAGGATAGATTCCAGTCACTTTAAACCA
>PVQA01001227.1:0-55443 GCA_002980515.1 Fusarium burgessii | reverse complement strand
ATTAGGTATAATATTAAGTGCTTACACTTTATACCATCTTTCTCGGCTCTCGGAGCTCGGTCTTGGCTGTCAGCATTTGATCTGACATCCTTTGCTGACCAACCCCCGCCTGCAGAGGGAATTGTACTCGGCGCTCGATAGCGACTCCGACCAGCGAATAAATCGATCACAGAGTGTCATACCGAGAACTGCCCATAATGTCCAGTCCACTTGTTACTCGGCGTAACGGTAAAAAGCAAGCATGCGAGCCGTGTCGGCGCCGAAAAGTCGCATGCGACCACGGCTATCCAGTCTGTCGCCGTTGCAGGAAACGGCCGAACGGCGCATCCGCCTGTTACTATGCATCTCTGGATCAAGTGACGCGTCCTTCGGGATCGAATCACCCTCAGCAGGCGGTGTCCGAAGCATCGGGTTTGAACGTGGAATCTTCAGCCGATCAGACCCGAAATTTCGGACCCGACGATAGATTATGGAGTTCGCCCGCAGCACGACCTCCGCAGGGTTTCTTTGGTCCTACTAGCTTTCCGGCAGCTTATCAGGAGACGGAAGCGAATTTAGCTGCTCAAGGCCCTTCCGTTACCGGTGCCGAAGGTCCACCTTCGCCGTCGATCTCGACTCCTCCGTCCATGGCTGAGATACAGAGTATGGTGGACATGGATCAAGGAGCAAGCCAGCTTGCAGTTAAAGTTCTTCAAGCATTGCCTGAAAGGACTTCAACGTCTGTATCCAGACCTGAGACTGCGATTGAAGAAGACTGGTTGGCAATCATTGGTGACAAGCTTATAGCTACGACATGGGACACCTTCGGTTCTTACCTTCGCGACAAAGGAAACACAGCAAAGATACGCGAGATGGGGAGTAGAATATGCATTAATACAAGAAATGCACTCAAGGAGGATCAGGATGATCCTGTGAGCTGGACTGAAAGCTTCTCTGGTCCAAATCTGCGCTGGGAAACTGTTGGCGTCATGTTTCTCTACACAGCTTTGGGCAAGTTATCGGCTACTTCTAGTGAAGACTCAAAAAGAATTATACAACAGTGCACCGAGTACTGCGCTTCTTGTATCACTCTAGCAAACATGGGCGGGAGTTCTGGTACTCTCATGCTGTTTCTCATGTACAAGCGATCCGTTCTGCATGCATGGATGCATGGCGAGACTAGTAGGTCTCTCCTTTGTCATATTAGTCTCCAGGTTATACTGGTTCCATCTGACATT
Organism: Fusarium burgessii; assembly: GCA_002980515.1. NCBI lineage: Eukaryota > Fungi > Ascomycota > Sordariomycetes > Hypocreales > Nectriaceae > Fusarium > Fusarium burgessii. The sequence continues at coordinate 54,226 of PVQA01001227.1, read as the reverse complement.
CACAGGCCTGCCATACTGGAAATTTCATGCTGAGACAGTCGCAATGTTAACATTCTCTGGGCTTCACGATAATCTATCCAATTCACAATCACAAAATGCGTCAACAGTGCCTACAGAGATTCGAAGGCGTATCGGATGTCAGATCTTTATAGTAGATAAATTCCTGGCAACGTTTGTCGGTAGGCCGCCTCTTCTAACACGCCGGTTCTGCTCAATCAAGCCACCACTTGACCTAGAAGAATCAGCCTTGCTATCAGACAAGAATACTTTCCAAATACAATCACAATGCCTGGATCAATACGGATGGAACGTGGATGGCCGAATCTACTCGAGCTCGCTTTTACGCGTCCGCATGATGATCGCGTTGGTGAGAGACGAGATCCTTGAAGTCGTCCTAGCTCAGGGTGGAGATTACGGGATTACAGATATCATGTATGTGCTACCCCAATATCCCATTTGAATGATTCAGTAACTGATGCCATCCATAAACAGAAAACTTAAAGCAAAAGAACTTGAACTCTACAGGCAGCTACCTCCTCACCTTATCTGGGAACCTACACCAGATGAAATAAGAGATATAGACCTTAACATAGGCTATCCGAAGCTTCTGATAAGATTAGATCATTTGCTTAATATGTTTCTGATGCAGAGGTTATTCGTCAAACATGGTCATCCAAGAAATGATCTGCTGCGAACCAGTTTTGAGATGGTCGTTCTGACATTGAACTTCTGGGCTCAGAAACATATTTGGGCCTCTTTGCAAGGAAAATGTCGATGGATAGTAAGTTCCATGTCCCTTGGTGCCTAAAAGTCGACTTGGACTTCTTTTTCTGACAGTCTGCAGATTATGGGATATGCTACCCTCGCCGGAGCTGTACTATGCATGGAACTCATAGAGCCAATTCCAGTAACCATGTCCCCTGACGATAACATCATCGCAGGTGAGACATACTCTCGATCCTCAATCATTCAACAGCTCAGCCTTCTCTTGGGCTATCTCAAGACTTCCTGCCCGTCACAAACACATTGTTCAGTTGCGCATAATGTTAGCGGTGTGATAAAGAAGGTTCTCGATCATATTCTGAACAACCCGGCGCCAGCTCAGCCAGTAGCGAATCAAACTGTATCAGGGTTTGAAGGATTCGAGTTCTCGGGTAATTGGGATCATTTCTCGTATTTCAGTGTGTTGGACAATTTTGACTGGCTTATGGAAGACCGCGGGATAGGGGAGCCTTCTGGGATGCTGTAATTATAATGCATATGAATCTTGCCAGTCAAGCCGAGTCGATAAATCTAATAGCGTTAGGTTATGAATTGAGTGATAAGCCATGTTGTACTTGTTCTTGGCATTTGGTAAGCGCATAGGGCGTTCTCGGTGCTCGGCTCTCGATCTCGGTTCTCGATGCTGACTACGCCGCAACTTCACCTGTTATAACAGAATAATATGCCTTTGAACGGCGTTCTTAGCAAGAAGGCTCTACAGTTATTGTCAAATCTATCCGAGCTTATAAAGCAAGTTAATGTGACGATACTGTATAAATAAAGGCGCAATGTCGCAAATATTGGCATCTTATCAAAACACTCTAAACACACCTTCTCTCTCTTCCAGCAAACAATTTCCACCAAACTTATACCTCATAAACATGTCTCTCCCAAAGACCTACAAAGCCACATCTTTCGACCAAAGCGGCTCCAAGCTCACGATCAAAGAGGTTCAACTTCAACAACCCGGTCCAGGTTACCTCTTAGTCAAGGTCCTCGCCTGCGGCGTCTGTCACTCTGATTCGTGGATGCAGCAGGGTCGGTTTGGAGATGTATTTCCTCGCATCCCTGGCCATGAAGCCGTTGGAGACGTCGTTGCTGTCGGTGATGGCGTTACCAACTTCAAGACGGGCGAACGAGTTGGTGGTGCCTGGCATGGAGGTAAGTTTCGTAATCAACACTCTGTTGCTGGGCGTTTTGACTGATGATATTGCGATAAGGCCACGATGGAACCTGCCGCTCATGTCAGCAAGGGCTCTTCCAACTGTGCAACAACGGTGTCATCAACGGGATAACCATGGACGGTGGCTACGCTGAGTACGTCTTGCTTCACGCCGAAGCAGCTGTCCGAGTGCCCTCCGACGCTGACCCAGCTGAGGTGGCCCCTCTTCTCTGCGCTGGAGTCACAGTGTTCAACGCTATTCGTAGCATGGCTGTTCTCCAAGGCGGACTCATTGCTGTTCAAGGCCTTGGAGGACTAGGTCACCTTGCACTTCAGTATGCTTCCAAGATGGGATACACAGTCGTTGCATTGAGTGCTGGGAGTAAGAAGAAGGATTTTGCGATGAAGTTGGGTGCCCATCACTATGTCGACTCTAGCAAAGAAGATCCCTGTGAGGCATTGCAGAAGCTCGGAGGGGCCAACATGATTCTGTCAACTGCCCCGAATGCAGAGGCAGTCAGCCCACTCACTGCAGGCCTTGCTCCTCTTGGGAAACTGGTTGTCCTTTCGCCTCTTGGACCGGTTGAGTTCAATACTGTCCATATGATTATGAAGAATCTTAGTGTACATGGATGGAATACGGGACATCAGCAGGATTCGGAAGATGCTATTGCCTTTGCGCATACACATGGCATCAAGTGTATCGTTGAGAAGTTTGACTTTGTGACTGAGCACCAGGAGGCGTTTGAGAGGATGGAGAGTGGAAAGGTTCGCTTCCGGTCTGTTATGACTATGCAGTCGCTTTAATTTCATGGGAGCTTAATGCACAAGAGCAGGCAAGACTTTTGGTTCCAAGACCATGCCTCGCCTTAGTATGGAGGCTTATCCACAGTTTAACCATACATGATCTTCTTTCAGATTTTACATGATCGAGTAATAATGGCTGCGAAGTCGTCTGCTACTTAACAATTGGTCAGTGTTTCGGCAGCTTTATGCCGCCGTGTGGGGACGTTAGCGGCGATGGATGCCGAACTCGGAGCAAGCCTTATCTTCGTGATCAAGTGCCGGTTCTAGAACCGCTAGCTTGACGATTTCCCTTCAAACGCGGTATTTTAAATAGAACAACAATTTGCTTCTAGAATTTTCACACTTCCTGTTTGTTTGTTTATTTGTTTGTTTGAGTGAACAGAATTCCATGCCCACCATGTATTGGGAGACTACTGTCAAGCAGAAAAGGGCGGATCGGGATGCCGCCATTGAAAGCTGCGAAGCTCAACTCTCCGCAGTGAGCGACGAAAACTTGGTACCAGAACATGCTGACATCTCTTTCCTTCTTAAACAATTGAGCTCTGGTCAACTATCAGCAGAGAAACTTGTCTCTGTTACAATTCTCAGGTATTCAGCTTGTTCCGCAAACTACGACTCTCTTAGCTGACGTTTTCCCAGGGCTATCGCCTCACACAAAGACGTGAGTATTCAGCTCTTTACTTGCAACCTTTGACTCATATAGACTCAGACAAACTGCATCAGCGAACCTCTTTTCGAAAGTGCGCTCGAACGCGCGAAATATCTCGATGAGTACTTCCAAAAGCACCAAAAGCTCATCGGTCCTCTTCATGGCATTCCCGTCTCGGTCAAGGATCAGTTCAACGTCACAGGTGTCGATACAACCCTAGGCTATGTCGGTCGATCCTTCAAACCCGCCAGCGACAATGCCGTCATGGTATCTATCCTAGAAAAGCTCGGTGCTGTTATCATAACCAAGACAATCATTCCGCAGAGCATCATGTATGGCGAAACTGAAAGCCCTCTTTGGGGGCTGACGACGTATCCTGGAAGGCCCGAGTTGTCGCCTGGAGGGTCATCGGGTGGTGAGGCTGCTTTGATGGTGATGTCTGGATCATTGGGCGGTTGGGCCACTGACATTGGAGGATCCATTCGTGTTCCGAGTCATCTATGCGGTCTTTTTGGACTGAAGCCTTCTTCTGGACGATTCTCATACTCTGGTGCAGCGAATTCCCACGAGGGACAGTCACACGTTCCTTCATCGATTGGACCGATGAGTCCACTACTTTCCAACCTCATCACTATGACCAAGGAAAGTCTCAATACCGAACCATGGAAGCTTGACCCAAATGTCGTTCCCATTCCGTGGCGACAGGGCGACCTTGAAGACGTTCAAAAGCGAAAACTTACCATCGGCGTCATCCTGGATGATGGAGTCGTCCGACCTCATCCAGAAATCCAAGAAGCTGTTCGTCGTGCTGTAGCAATCTTCGAAAAAGCAGGGCATAAAGTCATTCCGTGGAGTACAGCAGATCATTCAAGCTGCATCGCGATTCAAGACCAATTCTACCGTGCAGATGGCGGAGAAGACATCAAGACTGAAATCGCTGTTGCAGGCGAGCCGATGATCCCCCATGTCGAGGCCCTTGTCAATTCTTCACGGGCGATTTCGGTGTATGAATACTGGCAACTCAATCGTCGCAAGACAGCAGCACAAGAGGCATACAACAAGAAGTGGAACGTGACTGCTGGTCCTCATGGGGAAGGGCAAGAGTCCTGTGTCGATGTTATCATCAGTCCTGTTTGTCCTCATACCGCTGTACCGCATAGGTCCCATCGATGGACGGGATACGCCAAGATATGGAATTTCCTCGACTACACAGCCATGTCGTTCCCGTTTGCAAAGTTTGGAAATTCTTCTGATCCAGCGTCGTCGGGCATATATGTCGCTGCAACTGAGGAAGAGCGTCATAGTTATTTGCACGATTATGCACCTCGGAACCCCATCGATGAGTGGATACGAGGATTGTATAACCCTCAAGCGATGCAGGGACTTGATATCGGTGTACAAATCATCGGAAGGAGGTATGAAGAGGAGAAGGTCCTGGGCATTGCGGCTTTGTTGGAAAAACTCATTGTGGCCTCATAAAGCTGGTATTGCTGCTGATACAGGGTTTTTAATAAGGTTAGATGGCAGCATAACGGTGAGGGGCTTTTCATAAACCAATATATGATCCCTGACAATAAACATACTTATATAAATCAGCATGACTCGAATTAACTTTGTAAACTCTTTAACTAGTTTATTCTCACCTCTGATACAATTGTTTCAAGTCTTTTAATGCTTGAGAACTCTGAGCGACATCCGTCTTTACTGGGCAGGACTAGCAGCTAGTAATGAATTTTGGCCATTGATTTGATGCATTATTTCTTAGTTGAACTTTATTCGCTCTATAGAACATACTCTTACGGCTTGCAGTCTCTCCAACAACTTTGTAAAACGTTTCCATTACTCAAACTTCCTTGAGGTATAATAATGAAACTTATTGGCAACGGTCCAATTGCATCTAAGATACATAGAAGTTCGGCATTCATTAACCTTTGGCTAGGTTACGGAAGTGAATCAGGTTCTCGTCAGATAGAGTTCATACAGGGTAAGGCGAAAGTTTATTCTGACTTTATACGAGCAAGAAGTTAGTTGGAGAAAATCACTTGATACGCCGTAATGTCCGAGAATAAAGTGATCATCCATTAGCCAAAGTAAAATTGTTACAACGGTCCTGAATAACCTCAACTTCTGCATGGCCATTATTGAGACTATCTATCAGCGTGAACTATGCCAGCATTTAATCCGTGTTCTGCGGAATTGTCCCGTACCGTTATGTCGCCATCATTCTCTAACCCCGATAGGAAACCCAAACCCAAATCCACGATCCAAAAAGCCCTTCTGTATCTACCTACTACATCAATCGACATACATGCATATCAATAAAATTACGGACCACCAGCGGAGTTCGGCACTCGATAAAAGTTCCACGGACTAAGCCCTCCATTAGACACTTAACGCCGCGCGAGTGCAACGCTAATCCCTGCAGTTCCCCTGAATGCCAAGGCTAGCACCTAGACTCTCATTCGATCATCGAGTCCGATCTTCCCTACGCTAACTTTAAACTGGTAGGTCTCTTGATAAGACCAGTGTCGAATTGAGAAATGTCCAGGGAACTTATGGTAATTGGGCTGGAACTTCTGATTCAAAAGGGAGTCGATATGAAGCAGTTATGGAAAGTCATGCAGGATTAGCTTTTTATCGCTGAGACATCACATGTTCCTGCATATAGATGGGGTTGCTTGTTCTGGATGTACGCTATGACGGACGGAAATACTCCGTATAGCCTATATAATGCTCTCTTAATGCTGTTGATCTGCCAAGCTCTTCTTTTCAACCACTCGTTCTGGTATCCTGTCGCTCTTTGACTGTTTCACACTCTTTATTGCTGTCATTCTTTACAAGTCACTCTTTTCTTACCCAACTATTCACATTCATTATGGTCCGTTTAGGATTGACGGCTCTGCTTTTCGCAGGGCTATCCACTGCTGTTCAAGACACTGAACAGGGTACCGCTGTTACTCACGTTCCAGGTGCCTACATCTTTGAATTCGAAGAGAACCATGTACGCTCACCACCAACGCAATTATCAACCCACTAATAGTAGTAGGATACTGCCAAATTTTACAAAACTGCTGATGACAAGTACACAACCCGCGTCAAATTCGATTACGACCTGTTCAAGGGCGTTTCAATCCAATTTGACGATGTTTCTACCGCTGAAGATATGGCCGCCAAGATGGCTGCTCTTCCAGCTGTCAAGAACATGTGGCCCGTCAAGGTCTACAGCATTCCCAAGCCCCGCGTTGAATCGATTGCTTCGCCTGGCATGAAGGCTCCGCTTCAGAAACGTGATGTGAATGATACTGCTGATACATTCTCGCCTCACGTCCAGACTCAGGTTAATAAGCTGAGAGAGAAGGGTGTTACTGGACATGGTATCAAGGTCGCTGTTGTCGACACTGGTGTAAGTTACATACTCATTAATTTGGACTCTGGGCTGACATTATTAGATTGATTACAAGCATCCTGCTCTGGGCGGCTGCTTTGGCAAAGAATGCCTCGTGTCTTTTGGTACTGATCTCGTCGGAGATAAGTATGACGGTTTCAACGCTGTCTACCCCGATGAGGATCCCATGGATTGCCAAGGTCACGGAACTCACGTCGCTGGTATCATAGCTGCTCAAGAGAACGAGTATGGCTTCACTGGTGCTGCTCCCGGAGTTACCCTCGGCGCCTACAGAGTCTTCGGATGCTCCGGAGAAGCTGGTAACGATGTTCTCATTGCAGCTTTCAACCAGGCTTACCAAGATGGCGCCGACATCATCACTGCATCCATTGGAGGCCCTAGCGGATGGTCTGAGGAGCCTTGGGCCGTTGCCGTCTCTCGAATCGTCGAGAAGGGCGTCCCTTGCACTGTCTCTGCCGGCAACTCTGGCGATGTCGGTATGTTCTACGCTAGCACTGCTGCCAACGGTAACAAGGTTATGGCCATCGCTTCCTACGACAACAGCGATTACGTCTCTCTTCTCAACATTTCTCACTACACTGTCGATAAATCCAGCAAGAAGATCGACTTTGGTTCAACTGCTGGTTCTCCTGCTGCCTGGGGCAATGTCACTCTCCCCCTTTGGGCTCCTAACCTGGATCCTACTACCCCCAACGGCGGCTGCGATCCTTACCCTGCCGATACTCCTGATCTCAGCGGACACATCGTCTTGGTCCGTCGTGGAAGCTGTACCTTTGTTCAGAAAGCTCAGAATGCTGCTAAGCATGGTGCCAAGTACTTCCTTGTCTACAACAACGCTGCCAGTGGTGCTTCGGCCATTGATGTGTCCACCGTTGAGGGCATCCGCGCTGCTGGCATGGTCACCTCCAATACTGGCACCAAGTGGGTTCAGCTTCTGAAGGCCGGATCTACTGTCACACTCGAGATGTCTGACGGCTCTGACGGAAAGGTCATCCTGGAAGAGAGCCAGAACAACGTTACTGGTGGCGCTGTCAGCACTTACTCCTCTTGGGGTCCTACTTGGGAGCTCGATGTCAAGCCCCAGTTTGGTGCACCAGGTGGAAACATTCTCTCGACATATCCTCTCAAAAAGGGCGGTTATGCTGTTCTTTCTGGAACATCTATGGCTTGCCCTATGGTCGCTGGTGTCATTGCTCTCATTGCCGAGGTTCGCGGTACTCTTGACCCTGAGGTGCTTGAGAACCTTTTGTCTTCTACTGCCAACCCTAACCTCTTCAATGACGGTGCTAAGTACTACGATTACCTTGCTCCTGTGCCCCAACAGGGTGGTGGTATGATTCAAGCTTATGACGCTGCTTACTCTACCCTCTTACTGAGCCACTCCAGTCTGGCTTTCAACGATACAGACCACTTTGTCGAGGTTCGCAACTTTACTCTTCACAACACCGGTAAGGAGGGTCTTGATCTTAGCATCTCTCACATTCCTACCAAGAGCGTCTACACTCTTGCCAAGGACAGCATCTATGCTTCTGAGTTTCCCAACGACGTTGAAGATGCCCATGCCAGCCTCAAGTTCAGCGAAGCCAAGGTCAGCATTGGCGCTGGTGACTCTGTTACCATTGAGGTTATGCCAACTCCTCCTGAGGGCCTTGATGCTAAGCGTCTGGCACTTTGGTCTGGCTACATCGCTGTCAATGGAACGGGCGTCTCCCTGTCCCTGCCTTACCAAGGTCTTACTGGTTCTCTTCACAAAGCTCAGGTTCTCGGCTCTAATGACACTTGGATCAGCAAGTCCAACGACAAGGAAGAGCTCAACCCTGTCCCCGCCAACACCACCTTCGTTCTTCCCGTCAAGGGCCAGAACGCCACCGACGACAAGCCTGCTCCTGCTCTTGCATGGAAGCTTGCCCTTGGATCAGCCAAGCTTGAAGCTGAACTGATTCCCGTCTCTGGCAACTCTACTGCCAAGAGCCTTGGTGCACCTGCTGGCTTCCCTTCGCTCTGGAATCCTATGGGCAAGGGTAACGTTGTCTGGAACGGAAAGCTTGCTGATGGAGGATATGCACCTGCTGGAAAGTACAAGGTTGCTTATCGTGCGCTGAGAATCTTTGGGGATGAGAAGAAGGAGAGTGACTGGGACAAGTCAGAGTCGCCTGTCTTTGGTATCAAGTACCCTTGAACATGATGAGCTTGGAACGTTATGAAACGACTGTTATGTCATTACGGGCGGTGGTGGTGGATTCTAGCTAGCAGCTACTTGACAGTATCATTCATTGATAATGCAATCTTCTCATGTCTTTATCTACGATCGGTCCAGTTTCGTAACCTCCACCTACTCCATATCCAGTCTTGATTCATCTTCTTTAAATACCCGAGTCATCCTGGAATATATGGGAACTCCAGTGATTCGTCTTGTTGTTGAACCAATTATTCCAGTTATCACAAACCCTGTTCACCTCCACCATCTTCTCAGGGTAATGATCCATAAGCCAGTTTAGTCGTTTCTGTTGCTCCAGGATCTGAATCGCCAGACCACTTGAAGCATGCCAGGCAATATGGCAATGGAACAGCCAAGAGCCGGGATTGTCCGCTCTGAAAGCAACGACGAGATATCCTCCCGAGGGAAGGAGTGCAACGTCTCGTCGCGGAGGATTGTCAAACTTCAGCTTGACTTTGCCTGTGTCCAAGTCTGAGTAGTTCGTTCCTTGGGCGAGAAGGGCAAAGTCGTGACCGTGGAGATGAAGCTACAACATATTAGACTAATCTCGTATGGAACATCAAGTGTTACTTACAGGATGAGCAACAGGAAAGAATCTCCTGTTGGGCTTGGTGTTCATTTTGGCCGGAGGGGCAGTGATAGCAATGTAAATCCACTTATCCTTCTTCTCATCAGGCACAACCAAGTCTACGGCATAGTCTGGGTCCCAGGTGGTGTTCTTCAAGTTCAGGATAGTGGGGTTGGAGAAGTTTAACCAGAGAGGAACCTCACCAAAGGCCCACCAAGTGAAGTTATCCATGAGCTCTGGTCTGTGAGCATAAGGATCCAGACCAATATCGAATTGGGCCTTGTTATCTAGTAACACAAGCGTTAGAGTATGTAGCGTTGGGGCACTTGTATGTCTTACAATCTATCTTGACGGGATCGATATTCCACTCAAAGACTGGTCTAAGTCGTTCATAAGCTTCGTCCCGACACTCCTTGGAATAGTCTTCTCGGAATGTTGTCGGCACAAGTTTACTTGAGGCGTTGTACCGAAGAATGCCTTGTCGTTCATCAGGCTCATTGCCTGGTTCGAAGCCCTTGCAGCGATCTGCTGCGACAGTTCGGACCCAGTAGTTACCGTCAGGGTTGGCAGGCATTTTAGTGGTGTTGGTGGGATTTGCATCGAGGACAATATGATATCGCTGCCCTGTTAAGTATTAGCAAGATAGTTTCCGTTTGTTTCAATACAGGTATAATTACCAATTCCAAGGACGATATGAGAGACCGAGTAGGGATGGATGGGCACAAAGTCAGTTGACATGACAGTGAAGTTGTGATTGTCAATACTGAAGATCCAGGTTGTGTCGACGGAAGTGTTGATGACACGAAGAACGTACTTCTTGCCCTATCAATTGTCAGTATACTGACGAGAGCTGGTGTCATGAAGTAACCTACCTTGGTAACGGTCATGTTGAATCGCTCACGAGGGAAACTACCAGCAAAGTTACCCACGCCATTGATGAGAACACCATTCATCATAGGTCTGCTTGGATCAGGCACAAGCTCCCGCTGCCATGACTGGAAAGCACTGCGATGACTCCAATCTGTAATAAGAATTGGGTTACGTCCCTCATCAAAGGGAGCAGACGATGGCCCGTAAATGGTGATTGGGCCAGCCAAGCCATCAGCATACTGCAGAGAATAATGGCTATGATACCACGATGTACCGTATTGAACGGCGCGGAATGTGTAAGTATAGCTGTCACCTGGAGCAATGGGACATTGAGTAACGCCATTAACGCCGTCCATCTCGAATGTCTCGAGTTGTCTTAGACCGTGCCAGTGAATAGTTGTACCATTGTACTTAAGGTGATTGTGGACGGTGACCTTGATGAGATCACCCCAGCAAGCTTGAATCCAAGGGCCTGGATACTTGCCGTTGAAGACCTTGCCGAATGGGTTGTCAACACCATCACCGTTGATGGCTTGATCAGTCACGTTCAAGTGATACTATAAGGAGTCAGACAACAGGCTATGTCAATATTGGCATCTATTGACTCACCTCTCTTGTAATTCCAATAGGCCAGAAGTTCTCATAATCTGTGTTAATAGTAAAGTTCTGACCATAAGGACCCTTCAACCAGCATGAGCGATCGCTGGCCGTCGTACATGGCTTCCAGCCTTTGAGGTCAGTGTAATTGCATGTGAAGACCTTGCCGTCCTGATCAGGACCACTGGGCGAGTCGAAATAGGGATAGTTTATTTCTGGTGCGGAATGTTTGTGGATGAAAGTCATAACATCTTGATGGGGACCATCGTCTGAGATGGACGGGTAGTGGAATACCGCCACGAAGGACAAGACGAATGCCTTGCAGGCGTCTGTGATCCACATCTTGACGCAGTCCGACGATGCAGATTATATTTTAAACGAAATTAAGCAGTATTCGTGCCAACTGATCTAGCAATAGTGCTTCAATGGCAGATAATCTAGAACGACGAGTCTAAAAGAACGCGGAACCCGGGAGATGGGCTTTTTCACTTTCTCATCCTCTCCACGAAAACTCTCTTGTCTCCTCACATCTCCCTTCCTGTACGTGACAAGCCACTTTTCTCAGCCGTTGTCTAACCCAACGCCGATCACGCCAATCATTACGCGTCATGTACCAATATTCGTCGTAACTATCGTATTCCAAGAAAAATGGCGTTTTTACCGTCAGCATTCAGAGCCTACACAGTTGTTCATTGCGTTTGGAGCGTGCGGGGGATGCGCCACTTCTTTTAGTACTGAGCTGAAATACCTTGGCTAGAGAATCTGGTCTAGCGTCAGCTGCTATTACAGGGGAGTGAAGCCGTTTTGAGACTAAGGCTCGATAGTTTGATGCTGATGTTTCCTTTTGGGATTGGGATTGAGTTTGTTGTTGTGAGAACTCACCGTGCGTCGTGCCGTGCCGTTCCGGGCCGTAAAGTTCGCCAGTCGTGTTGGCTTGAGCGCTGCGTTCATGGCTCCGTCTTCAGCCAGCCACGAGGTGAACTTGTCAGCAAGGGAGGCCTAAGCGTGCAGGGACTGACATGGCGTGATGTCTCGTCTTCTTTGCTGTCGCACTGCTTCTCTGGGCGGTTAGACTACGTATCAATCCCGAGAATGCCCTGGAATGACGGCATTGGGTTGAACTGCAGTTTGTATCCTTGGCGATCCTCTTGATCTTCTATCACGTCCTCCGAAGTGCTTAGCCACAAGCCACTCCGACGCCTCAAGGGAGAAGTAGTCTCATGTTATTGAACAAGATAGTTCCAATAGACCAGCCACAAGTTTGGTGACGTCGCCAGCTCTTCAACATTATATGTACTTATTGAGCCTATGCCCCTCATGATTTACAACTCGGATCTCCAAACTTTTTGATCTCAAATACGTCACAGGTCGATATCTTTCAATCAAAACACAATGGGCCTCACAAAAGTAGTCAATGGCAAAGTTGTCACCAACACCGATGTTCATCATCTCTCCCAATATGACCTCACCCTTAACTGACAATCAGCAGGTCAAACCCCCAACCGGTTGGACAAACAGATACGAATATTTCGGCAGCGATAATGAGTGGGGTGAAGACGGAGAGGTCGCTGATCTTGTCAGCAACTATGGTATCCAAGGAGAAGTCAGGCCGCTATTCAGAACTTCCTACCATAGCAATGAGGTTATTTTCGTTATCGAAATTAACAGCCAGTATTATATCTACAATGGCGAGAGCGGTTGGGTGCAACACATCGTCAGCCCGACTGATTTAGAGGCAATTGTGGAGTTTATCAATGAGCAGGGGTATTGGAAACTTGATACTGAGAATCTCGGTTAGGGTACCATTTGTTCACTTATTATCTCTATTTCTATTCACCGACTTCCTCCTTATATATCCCTAAAGTAGCATTCCTCTGTCTGATCGGTTCTATCCTCATAACATTGCCTTCGACAATGGCCTGGGCTCTTCTCATCAACCCCACTGTATGCACTATTTACAGGATACTGCAGTAGACTGGCCCAGAACAGGCGGGGCAACTGAAAGATGGCCTAATTCTTTGCCGAAGCAATAGTTACAGTGCCAAGGGCGCTACCTCGGCCTCGACTTAAGTCCCTGAAGCCCACATTCGGCTTCAACAAATGCTGGAACAGGCTGTCCATTCCATGGAGTATCAATGCAAAGTTCAGTACCTCCGACTACAATATTAAGCTTAAATGTCGATCGAAGAAGAGAAATAACTATTTTTAAGGCCCGTGTCTGTATTAAAGAATCTCATTCTCTGGTTGTGAAAGCAGGGGGTAAGGCACTATTGGCTCTAGTTAATATTCTAGGCTCTCGCTTCTCACGTATCCAGACTTTTTAGCGCATTTTCACAGAACAGCTGAATATACAAATCAATAACCTCTGTTTTAGCCCCTCATGATAATAAATTACTGCCGGAAACAGAGTCGAATGCTGCACAACCCGGGGCCATGATAGAAGATAGTACGGGATAGCCGTCGACATTGCCACTTATCCCCTGTTGGAGCCTGCAGATGAGCCCACTGGCAACAACTATAAAGATCTGCCAAGTTCATTTTGTATCACTACTCTTCATACTGGACAGATCTCGTAACTTCGTTTCTTCTTTCACATCCACTAAAATGCTTACCGCTTCCGAACTCGAGGAACTTCCAGTTCTTCCGACTAACACCAGCGACTATACCGAGGGAACCTACACGATCCCCTGCCACAAAAAGAAAGAGCTCGCCGGCGAGGGTCCCGACATCGTCAACAAGATCTGGTTCCATACCCAGGTGAGTATGCGTACACGTACTCTAATATCCATATGGGATATTTACTAACTGAGCTATAGCCCTTGGATAAAGATACTATTCAGAGAATCCATTGCATGAAGCTGGTTGCCAAGTCTCGTGACCAAGGCGATTGCGATGATCCTCTTGCTGGTAATTGGACTTGGTTTGAGATTGCCATCCTCAAGACCAAGTACTCTGAAGAGCCACGAGTTAAGGATGGAATCCAACTCGTTTGGGTGAGCCACAGGAATCGGTTCCAGTCACATGAATATGGATGGGTGAGCACCTTCATTTCACAGGCTGATATCTCAGTACGCTGACGTCTTTTACAGGAGGAGGGTGTTGAGTTTGGAAAGGATCATGACATCTTTCGACTCTTGGAGGTAAGTGTATTCTTATTGAAGATAATTACTTGATTGACCTTTTGTAGGAAGGAAACGTAATTGCCGTCCGTCTCTGTGCTCGATTCCAAGCTTGGCAGATCAAAGCCAAGACTGGATATCTCGTGCTTGACATCGGTGCACCAGGTATGTTACTCCGAAACCCCACTTGAAGCAACGTGCTCACGATGCCTAAAGTGCCAAGAAAGGCTCTCCAATATGGACAGACAAAGCAGACTGTTCTTAGTATCCAGGAGGTCTTTGACGAAGTCAACACCACTATCCTGCCAAACTCTATGCAGATCTCCGCACCTCCATCCGATCTACTCTTCCGTGCTGAAATGCTTACATCTGCCGGCGAGAAGCCTCTCCGTGTTCTTTCTCTCGGTAAGTCTCAGTCAGCCCAGTTAACAGCCAGCTGCTGACCTTTTTTTGTTATAGATGGCGGTGGTGTCCGAGGTGTTGCTGCACTCATGCATCTAGATGCTATCATGCAAAAGGTTGCACCCGGAAAGAAGCCTTGTGAGGTCTTTGACATGATTGGAGGAACAAGCACAGGAGGGTAAGCAAAATCCCCCAACAGCATGGTAACATCCACTAACAGTTATCAGTTTCATCGCCATCATGCTTGGTCGTCTTCAAATGACCATCGCAGACGCTCTCAAGAATTACAAGAAGTTCATGGGAACCGTCTTCCCTACTTCTCGATGGACTAAGGTCAGCTTGATAAAGTCAGGTTCAAAGTGGGATGCTAGTGAGCTTGAGAAGTGCATCAAGCAACTTGTTCAAGAACAACTGGGTCGAAATCCCGATGAAGTTCTGCTGCTTGATGAAGAGTCTGCCAAAACCTGCAAGGTGTACGTATTTTCCCTCATTTGCTTGACTTGGCTAGAAGAACTAACATGACTCTTTGCAGGTTTGTCATGGCTACACGACAGGAGGGTGCAAATAACCAGGCTCCCGTGTTATTCCGGTCATATGAGAATCCTCTTGAGAAGTCTGAATTGCCAGGTATCAAGCTATGGGAGGCTGCACGTGCAACATCCGCAGCACCTATGTATTTCGCACCTCTCGAGGTTAGCGGTTATAAGTTCCTCGATGGTGGACTGCAAGCCAACAACCCTATGGGATGGTAAGTCTTCTACTACCAACTGGTAATACCAGATAATAACATGTATAGGCTTTGGAATGAGGTCCTGTCCGTCTTCGGCCCAGCTCGTTCTACAAACTGCTTCCTCAGCATCGGAACAGGCATTGCTGCAGCAAAGGCCTTGGGAGACGTCCGCAACATCAAAAGCTTCACCGAGTCAGTCGCCAGCATCACGACTAACAGCGAGATCACCAACCTACTCTTCCGTTCCCTCATCAACGCCTTTGCTCCCAGACCCATGGCCAAGAAGTACTGGCGGTTCAACGTTGGAGATGGACTTCCAGAGTGGACAGAAGATGAAGACGGGAACTGGACATGGAAACTACTTGAAACGCGCGTTGAAGGTGGTGTTGCAGAGATGGATGATATCACTGCTATTGATGCTACGGAGGAACAGGCCAAGAAGTACATCGCGCTTCCAGGAGCACAAAAGCTGATTGAGGAGTGCGCAGAGATCTTGAGAGAAGATCTTTGAAGGGTTGGATGTCTAAGCTAGCATAAAGCCTAGAGGAGCGTATATAGATTAATTCAATTCCATGGGTGTCAAAACGACATTAATACAGCTCATTTGCCTCCTTCAGTATCCTTTGTGCAGTGCACTGGATTAAAATCTGGCTTGTCAGAGCCCCCGGCGGCTCGGAGATCCGACCCTTGAGGTGAGACACCACCAGAAGAGCCCAAGTATTCCAAGGCAGGATCCTTGCTCTAGATTTGTTAATATCTAGTTGCAGGTTTAGTCTTTTGAACAATTGGACTGCTGCTGGACGTTATTGAGACAACGTCTGTGCGACAATGACGAATTGCCAGGGGATTGGGCGGTTGATCCTGAGGCCTAATTTCAGCTCTGCTCGGACAGAACATCCTTACTTGTTTGATATGATGAACAACTTCAACAGAGACTTGGCTATCGTTTTTATCTGACGTCAATGGGTCCCCAAAAAACATTATATCTTCAGATACACCGTGTCTTCATCTTGTTTTCAACATTCTTCACTCATCTTCTCTTCTCAATCACTCAATCACCACCACTGTTTAATTGATTCATCACTCTTACCATGTCGACCCTGGAGGATATAACTAAACAAGACGGCGATAGATTGGTCACCAACACTGATGTCTGTTAACCTCATACCTTTTATCATTCCAATACAGAACTAATTGCTGAATAGGTCAACCCACCAGAGGGATGGACAAATGAGTTCGATTATATAGGCGGCCCATCTTGGCTTGAATATGGTTTCATTGCCACGTCCATCTACCAGGCTGGCATCAGAGACAATATCCAACCTCTCTTTGGCAACCAAACCGGTCCAGAGGTTATTTTTCAAGCTGGAGGCTCGTATTATGCCTTCAGGACTGATTCACAAGAGGTCTTACGCATTGAGGCGCCGTCGGATCTAGAGAGTATTGTTTCGGATATTAATAGTGCTGGCTTCGGTTTTCTGCCAATAAGTCTTGTCGGTTGATGGTAGGCAAGTATCTGCATAGTGGCTCCTGGAGCAAGAGACATAATATACAATTCGTTGTTATAACTTCCATCTCTCAGAGAGTTACATGTATTGACACCAACGCCCAAGAGGAGGCCTACGTAGAACCTTAAAGTATCGTGATTTACGTCGGGTCTTAGGCAAGAACCAGGAAATTCAACATTCCGTTTCTTTTGGGGGGAGTAAGCCCCCCGCAGATCGACATCCACTATTTGCTATGATCATCTTCAGCTGGCCAGCAGAGCGCAGATCTTTTCCTATTGTTGTCATTCACGTCTTAAACCTTACCACGTCACATAGTGGCGCTGCAAGTGCACATGAATTACCGTATTGGTACGGTCAATGCACGTTGCACCATAGAGTCACTCTTACAGTTCACGTTGAGGAAATAGTGGCTTCAGAAAACCACTCTATATATTTAATAATATTATCACTGTTCATTTGATCTGCTTATAATTTAATCGCAAATAGCATCTACAGCTTGGTTGATCCAAAACTGGTTCGTAGGGTTAGGGTCATCCATCGTCTTTTGCGCAATCTTCTTGAGATCATCCATCCTCAAATACTCATCAAGACCTATCTCCTCTTTCAAGAATGGGTTAAAGCGGATGTACTTGGTATCCTTATGCTCATCTCTTTGATTTAGATGAGTTATGTGTCGGGAAAAGTCCTTGCCTTTAGCGTTGGTGTTGGTAGCAAAGTCCATGACCTTTGATGCTACTCCAACAACCTTAATCCATGACTTCTTTGCCTTTGCTGGGGGTACATAGCCAGTACCCAAGCTTATCACACATGAGATTTGAGGTGAAGGATCTTTGGGGTCAACGAGCTCGAAGCGTGTATACCAGAGCTGATCAATTGGGTTGTTGTTGAGCAGACCACCATCCCAGAATACCAATTCAGGGTTATCCTCAGGGAATCTGACTTCGGGAAAGAATGTTGGGGCAGCAGATGTTGCTCGTGCTGCGATGCTGATGGTGAGCTTGTCACCGTGTTTGAGAAGTGCATCATTGACCTTGGACTTGGTGTAGATGGTCTTATCTTTGTAAGTGCGCATCAGCATGGACTCAGCTCTGTTCTGAGCAGTAGTACAGCAGAACCTGTCTGACGTTAGAGATGCATCAAAACGTTTGAAGGGGCAACTCACATTCGTGCGCCGCCTTCGTGCTGGAGAGGGGCATTTCCCTTGAGCTTCTTGTCATTCTCATCCAGACCAAACTTCTCGACAACCTCATCAATAGCCTTGCTCATAGACCCAGCATCAAATCTGCTATCCTGAACCAAAGCCTTACTATTGTTAATATATGAGGATCCAGGAATCCAACTAATGTCCCAGCCGTAGACCTTGGGACTAAAGATGGTCTTGGCGATCCTGTCATACTCAGCAATGGTGTCATCAACACTCATTCGAAGTCGAAAGAGCATGATTCCCATGATGCCGCCAGTGCTAGTACCTCCAGCAAGCTCAAAGTAATCGGCTGGTAGGGGGATCTTGTCGAGGTTCTTTTTCTTTTGAACTCGAAGCATGAGCTCTCGGAGGATGACGAGACCCATGATTCCTCGAACGCCACCGCCATCGAGAGAGAGGAGACGCAATCCCTTAGGATGCTTGGTGGAGGTTGTGTAGACCATTATGACAATGTTGAAATTGAATAAAACGAAGAGGAAAGAACTGAAAGAGGAGAACAGTAGCTGTAATGCATAAATACTCATCAGGCATCAGATTTTCTTTTCCTGTCTTATCATCGTGCCTCAATACCACGTCACTAAGCTGAGACTATTGTTCCCTTCAGGGGGATCTTGCCCCGTTTGGGTCACCCGTCATAGCGGTCCGAGCACTAGGCCAGCTGAACCGCCTTTAGCTTACCACTAGTCGCTGCGGGATATCGCTAGTTTTAAGCGTCATGCAGCACAATATTTCTGAAAACTCGGTGGACGATCAGAATGGTAAAGTGCATTACCATTGAGAGTAACAGGATTGGCGTGCTTGGGTCGGTCTGTGAGTTGCAGTTTGCTGAGTTATTCTGCTCAGGGCAATTGATGGTGGGATTTATCTAGTCAATCCAACCGTGATGGAACGAAAAAGGTCGAGGCATTCCAGTAAACCGAAACATGTGATAGTCGTCGCCAATTGAGGCCCGGTTTCGGTGGGATATGAGAGGGCGGGCTTGAAAGATGCGCAAGCCACTTACAGCGATCCTCACGTCCTGTTCACCTCAGCTTTGGCGACGGCATGCTGATCTGGCAAGCTGATCGCGGTCTAAGCAATTATCTCTGTTGTGAGGATATGAACAGAAAAACATAGGAACCATTATTACGATTTAGACTTCCCAGTTATCCTCTAATTTATATATATGGTTGTGATTTTGTCACCGCTAGATCCTGATTTTGTTTTGAGCATAGCCGCTTCTTTAAGTAACACTGTGCTCAAAGTGATAAACAGTTTTCGATGCCGCGTCATCCATCACAGCCATTTATACAATGGAGCTACACCCAATAGCTTCAATCTATCTTACAAGATCAAATATGAGGTCTATGGCTTATTAACACGTTTCAAATTTGAGAAAAACGCGTAGGGGTGACTGACATACCCTAAAGTTTGAGATCCAATATGTCTGAATGATAAGATAAGCTGATAAGCGATAACGATAGTGCTATCGTCGAGACCCGTTTGATCCTCAGCATCAACACGTAATCGGGTCCACAGCCATTGGCCCTATCAACAGGAATGAAGCCTTCACTATTAGTCTTCGCTCCTAAAGGAGATGCAGATATAATTCTCCGGAAGCCCAATTGGCGCAGCTACCAAGAATCGCTGAATGAAACCGCTGATACAAATACCGCTGAGGAAGAGAACGACGAGAACACGAAGGACGAGAGTGAAGGGCAAATTGACCAGATAGAGCTCAAACGACATGCCACAGAAGAGTTCACGGACGTTACATCATCTATACAGAACCTCAATGATCTGAAGAACCTAAAACCAGTTTACGAGCAAGGGCAAAATGTCGAATTGCGCTACCGCGTATCATCAGCGCATTTGATGCTTGCCTCTCCCGTTTTCAAGGCGATGCTAGATGGTCCATTCTCCAAGAGCAGTCGTAACAAGGATGGGCGCTTTGAAGTCAAGACTTTTGATTGTAGCGCTGAAGCGCTGCTCATTTTGCTTGATATCGTCCATGGACACCATAGAGGTGTTCCGAAGACCATGGATCTTGCCCTGTTGACTGAAATGGCTGTACTAGTGGATTACTACGAATGCCATGAGATTGTGGAAATGTTTGCTGAGAACTGGATTGCCTCTGTTATCCAGGAAGATGAGATTAAGGGATCTGATTACCAAACGAATATGTCGCGACTGTTCATCAGTTGGGTCTTTGCAAAAGGCGCATTGTTTAACTCAGTTGTTCATACCATCCTTAACTTGACCGCTGGGCCGATACAGACAGACCTACCAGTGCCTAGTACCATTCTGGGTAAGTTTCGATAACGAAATGCTTTGGGAAAATGGCTAACAACATTGCAGACTCACTAAATAAACGCAGACAGAGTCTTACGAAGCGGATCCTCAACAGATTATACGAGCTACTCGAATCGTTCTGGAGCAATGACGGTGGCTGTTGCACGGAGTGTACAGCCATTATGCTAGGAATGCTGATAAAGCAGATGCGCAGCTTCGGTTTGGAGATTCCGAGACCTATCGGACGACCTGCTGAGGAAAAGAGCTTTTTGCAACTACAGGAATTCTCGAGGAATCTCGAAACGCCAAAATGGAACCATGCAAGAGAAAGGTATGGCCATGAATGTTCTTTTAAAGACAAAACGGATCCCTGGTTGCGGACAATGTCTGAAGTCGATCTCTGCCTTTGTGTTAGGTTCGAAGATTTTAAATTGGCCAAGTCTGTGCAAAAGATCATGGCAGCAGGCCTGAAAGAAGAGAAAGAATCAGGGCAAGCATGAAGCTTACCAACGCCATAGTCTCTACTGAGGCTGAGGAGGAGCTTGAATTATCTTTTAGATAGGGCCTATCATAAACATGGTAGCTATAATATGTTGAGGGCCAGATATACAAGAGATCAGTGACTGTAACCAAATCTTTAGATATGAGGGGATACAATAAAGTGAGACCCTTCAAGGAATCTGTAACCAGTCTACAATTCTAATTAGGTGCTTAGCCGGTTGTCCTTTCTGTTTCTATGCGAACTGGCAAGGCTTGTTGGTTATAGTACTGCTTATTAAGTATCAACATACTAGATATTCGTCCGAGTTATAGATTATTCGACGAAGTAAGGCGTGTCAGCTCTCAGCCAGATCCATTCTAAATAACACTTCTCAAAACATACTTCGGGCGGCATACAAATTACCTACACAATAATCCAAGTTAAGCATATTACTACAGCAAGGACCATTAAGCATAAGTCTCAAATTATACAGAATATGTATATATGTATATATAATTATTGTTAGAAAGAAAAAGGATTAAATCTTCTAATCAATAGATCATAGACATAAGACCAGCAACTAAAAATGTCTGCAGCAAGAAAAGCACTAGCCTGGAAGAATTCAAGGTGCAATAAATCTTTCTGGGTTTGGTTCTACCGATCCTCCTCTGTATGCAAAATATTCATCTGGAAACCAGCGGGGAATCTGCAGAAGAAAGGAAGAATTAATATCAATCCAGACAATAATTCGTCGTAAGAGTCCGTCCAGACCAAGTGAATCCAGACCATGTCTTTGTGAAACCATATTATACAGCCCCTTCATGTGAATTCGATACGAGTCCACACCTCCATGCATCGCCTCGAAACTGGCCATCTTTGCAACGGCCCCAATAAGGGCGTCGCTCATGTTGTCATTCGTGGCCAAGAATGCATTGTTGATTGCAGAGATCGCCTGCAGCCTGAGTTGCAGGATATAGCTCGGTGAATGCAAGGTGCCAGAAACTGATAACATGTTGGCCGCAGAAAGTAAAAGGACTGTTTGGAAGGGTGCCTCGTGAGAGAGGACAAGTGGAAACCAGCTTGTTCGGAGTAGACCTTTATTTCCTGGCTGGTCTAGCTCTGGGATATCCACTGCCATGTGTACGAGATCTGTGACAACCAGTTAGCCAGACCGGCTCGGCGTACGACGGATGTGGACACTAACAGTGATCGACGAGACCAGGAATCCGCGGGTTCCAAGGACCAGGATAGGTTCTAAATGGATCGACCCGGCCGCCACCGAGCTGCCTTTCAATGGGCGGTAGTTGCCTGCATATTTGGTTGACATCTTGGCTGACACATTCAAAGACAACTCCCTGGTTTTTATCCTGTCCCCGACGTCGTTTTGGACGGCTAGGTTTCGTGTAATTCTTCCAGCCCTGCTTAGAAATATGCGACCGCACACTCGAATCAGCTTTCAGCAAACCAGGCTGATCTCCGATAACGAATTTTAGGTCCGCATATGGCTTAGGGGTATGCTGAATTAATGTAGTGCGAGACATATCTGTGATTCTCGAATGACGACGTGTTCACATGCGGTAGAGGTTTTGCAACCCTCAATGATAGAGAGAAAGGTAACAGAATGCAAAGAACTCGGCTTACGTCTGACGTGATGCAGGCCCTAGACCTTAATAGGAAAATGCATCATGCTACACTAGTCAATGTTAAGGTTTTGGAACTCAGCTGGCATACCCAAAGGTACCATAGCGGCCTTTTGGTGGGCCTGCTCCAATGTTGATCGACCACCGATCGATACGTCACAAATACTACCCTTAAGGTTGGTATAACAGTGAGAGTCAAGGTTATGATCTTCAAACTGCATTATCTAAAGTATCTCGATATTGCTCTAATCTACTAGTGATTAGAAGTACCCTCAAGTACTTTTGCAGTGCCTTTCAGTCTGCGGAGGGATTTGACAGTAACGCTATACCTAATTTCGCAAATGCATATTGCCAACTAGTGTTGTTGTCTGATCCTTTTCAATGAGGTACTTGTTGAGTTTACTCGGGCCTTTGATTGTCTATATATACCTTAGACATATCTTCTGACCTGTAACAATCTATGCAGAATAATCTCATTCTTCCAAAACTCGCAACCCATTTAAACGCCGAAACCCCAACCAAGTTCACCCTTTAGTCGTCTTCAAAATGTCTCTCGAAGGAAAGGTGATCCTTATCACAGGAGGAGCCAAGAACTTGGGTGCTGAAATCGCCCTATCGCTAGCCACCCTAGGCGGCAATCTGGCTCTCCACTACAACTCAGCAGCTACAAAGGATGCTGCCGAAGTTTTAGGGAAAAAAATCAGCCAGTCCTTTCCTAACGTGAAATTTGCGTTCTATCAAGGCGATCTTACCACCAAGGCAGCGGTTGATAAATTGTTTGACTCGGTACTTAAGGACTTTGGCAAGATCGATATTGTCATCAACACCATTGGAAAGGTTCTCAAGAAGCCGATTACCGATACTTCGGAGGAAGAATACGACACCATGTTTGAGTGAGTTGAACCCCTGAAGCACTTTTGTCAATCTGGCACTTGGACTAACCAAGACTACAGCGTCAACTCCAAATCAGCTTTCCTGATCCTTCAAGCTGGCGCAAAGCATGTGGAAGATGGTGGAAAGATCATCACCATCGTCACCGCCCTCCTTGCTGCTTTCACTGGATTCTATACCCCATATGCCGGATCCAAAGCTCCCGTTGATCACTTCACCCGCGGAGTCGCCAAAGAGCTTATGGGACGCCGAATCAGTGTAAATGCTGTCGCTCCTGGACCGATGGACACACGTAAGCTGCCCCTTTGGGAGTTTCTGAACCTGTATACTGACAATGTTGTGTTATATAGCGTTTTTCTATCCTCAGGAGTCAGATGATGCCGTGGCTTTTCACAAAAGTCAAGCGCTAGAGGGTCGATTGACAGATGTTAAAGATATTGCTCCCCTCGTTAAATTCCTTGTCACTGAAGGAGGATGGATTACTGGCCAGACCATCTTTGCTAATGGCGGTTATACTACTCGCTAAGCGTGTTAGGTAATCGGGTATTGTTATGCTTGGTATCACCTTATTTGTTGATAGTATGTATAGGGCCATTGCTGGAGGTAATCTCTAGATTCAGGCTCCATTTAAACGTATTCTGTGGCTTTAGCTACAGGTGTTCAAATACATATCTAACTGTTAATAATTAAGCTACAATGTCCCTGCGATAGAAAAGGCAAATGGTCAGTTACTAACCAAACCGATTATCTTTGTCTCTTGTCATGCTGTTATTTCCCTCCCATTTCTGATTGGTCTAGCGTATTTGGTGGGCCTTGTGTGTCACTTTGCTGGTAAGAATAGGATCGTTCATCGGTAAATGACTCTTCGGTGAACGTGCTGACAGGTACGTCAACCATCCAACGGATCCTTCAGACCCACTGCCTGCAGGCTACTTAACATCTTTCCCCTCCAACTACTATGAGAGAATCATAATCTCCATCACCTGCGACAACAGATTTTTCACTTCCAGTGATGCCGAAGAACAGGCCTTCCAAAGAAAAGCGAGACCAAGCCAAAGCTGGTGAGAGGCGGATCCGCAGAATAGAAAAAGAAACCAAGGAAAATGACTGCGTGAACGAAATCGCCAATGACGACTCCCTCGACTTTGCAGCAAAGATTAACCGCTTAGCTGAAATTCGCAATTGGTTCTACGCAGATACAACCATTGTCAATCAATACATGGCAGGCGAGCTTTCAACAGTCGAGACAGTCGATATTCTAGCTAAGCCGATTGACGAGGCCTACTCGACTGCAAACGCTGGTACGGCATATTTCCAAGAGGAGAGAGGTGCTCGACAACAGCGCAAATATCACAGCCCTGAAAAGGCTCTCAAGCTTTGGGGACCAGAGCAAGACTGGCCTGAACCCGAGAATGAGGGAGATCACTCCGAAACTGCTGAAACGCTTCTTTGGAACTTATGGTACTCTATCCTTCACACAGCAAAGAAGATTTCCTTCACCGACAAAACTCGACAGGAGAAGCTGGCTGATTTAGTCAGAGCACTCAAAGCACGACCAAATCCCCCAGAACCTGTCCCAATGACGATTCCCCTCAAACGAAATTGGATCTGGGAATTAGACACACTCTGGAGTACCCTAAACATCCTTGGCGCCTCGATCGCAGAAGTGAGGAATGACTCGTGTGGATGCGGAGCCGGTTGGTCATGGCCAGAGCAACGCGCAGAGCAGAACCTGAACGCGTTCTATGCTCGACTTACTGCCAGCGGAGTCGCGGATGTACACGTCCAAGGAGTCATTTGTGCTGTAGATGCGCTGGAAAAGGCCCCGACGCCATGGTATCGGCGTGTATCTCCGCCGCCAGACCATGAGATTCTTGGTCATTATGTCACTTGCGCTGCGTTATGGACGATAATTGCTGGGAAAGAGGTCTACACTGAGTATCCTCATACTAGAGATGAGCGGGATATTCAAGTGGTGAATAGGATTTTGGAGTTGAGAGACAATAAGCTGCCTTGGAATAGATCACGGAAAAAGTACAAAGGTCGGGCGAGATGGGAGACGGCAAGGAGAGAGTTTTCACGCCGACGGTTTGAGGTTGAGTCTCACAATGAGAATCTGCCGCCAGATGTTCGGGAATTGGCTGCACGAGCTGCGAAAGCAATGACTGATATTGTCTGGGCACAGGAGGAGGGAAAGCGATGAGTCTGATCAGTTCATTTGAGGAACAATGTTTTTGACGCGTTGTTGTATCAAAGTGGGGTAGTAAGACATGCAACCACCAAAGCTACGGGATATCACAGGGTGAGATGAGAACAACACCAGAGAGATCAAGTGTAGGAGAGAAAAGATAGAATCACATGAATTTTGCACTGCAGAAGATAGAAAGAAACGTGTACTTTCTGATATACGATATGCTGTGTTCCGCAGGTCATGAGGCAAAAGGGTCCTTTCTCAATCCACGAGGTAGGGCGCGCGATTCGCATCAGCTTATGGCCATCATCAACTCTAAATAACACTTCTACTTGGTCACTTCGTTCCGACAGATTGCAGAGGAAGAACTCAAAGTCAGCAGCCCCTATAACAAATCGTCAAACAGTCACTAACAATAGTAGCACGTCGTCGCTCGCAACACTGAGACTCCCGACTTCCACGGCTTTGTCATCCAAGGTCACGACAAGATCTACCTCGTGCATATTCCCATGTTCAACATGGCCGCGCACCGCTGGCAAGTCATCATCGCCGCCGAGTTGCCCGATAACATCAAGCAGCTGTACCAGAAGCTTAGAAAGGAGAATACAGAAAAGTTTTATACCATCGCCAATTTCGAGCCTGAGTTACTCGGTAATCTTTTGGAGTCAACTGGAGATGTTGAGTTCCGCATGGATGACAGCAATCCTTCTGATAGCACCGAACCACTTGCCAAGCTCAAGCTTTCTAAAATCCAAGTTGCTGTCAAGCGGCCAATGACGCATGACGACTTGGACAAGACGTACCCTGACAGAATGCCCTTCTATCTCTATGGAAGCAATGCTGAGGCCAATATCGACCATGTTTTCAGGACTTCTCCCAATGCTCAGCTCAGTGAAGACCGCGTCAATCTCAATGTGGAGCCGGCTCTGAGTGATGAACAGCTTGGCAAAGGTGTCGTCGCTGTTCTGGACGATGTCTTTGAGAACTCAAGCCTGATTCCCAGATCCAATTTCGTTTGAGGGGAATCGTCATTGGGACAGGTTCTACCTTGAAATATACCTGATACTGATGTGTTGCAGACCCCAAGAGAAAGATAAAAAAGATAAAAATGAAAAATTGATTGTCAAGACTGATGCACCTGGGCTGTCGCTTGTTCCAAACCACAAGCATAGGGTCTCGGTGTACTGTGCCTACGATAGCTTCCTAGGAGGATCGAAGCCCATCGCAAGCGGTGATTTGAATCCGACATCAAAGATCTTTGCTGATTGGGGCCTGGTCAAATGGACTAGATAGCACTAGGCAGGTCGAAGTAAATGGTGAAGGCTTTGTATTAATTCCAAGCTATGATTACTCTAAATGATTTACCAATTGATGCATAAACGAGCGAGAAAGAATTTTGATCACACTAGTTCTTTCTAGAATCGGTACCCATCTCATACACGGGCTCTTGTTCACGAGCCTCAGGCCCAGCCATTTCATAAGCCGGGGCGGGAGTAGGGAACGGAGGTGGTGAGGGCTGTTGATTCCATTGCATAGGCGAAGATGGTCCACTCATCATCGATACATGAGCGTCTGAAGGCGCAGGAGACATTGACATGTTATGATCCGGGTAGGACGCTACAACTGGAGGATATTGCTGTTGTTGAGGAGGATAAGGGTTCTGGTTCATGGGAGGAGGAGGAGGAGGCTGTTGAGCCATGACTGGCTGAGCTGGTGCTGGGGTGGGATCAGGCTTGGACTTGCGTCTGCGCAGCAGGAAGATGGCACCGAGACCGATGAGGCCAATCAGAGCGACACCACCAACTACACCTCCGACAATGGCACCGACAGGTGTTGACTTGCTCTTTTTAGTAGGTTCAGGAGCATCTGATGTAGTTGTCGTGTCTGTTTCCGTCGCTGTTTCTCCGTCGGCTGAGTTGGCATCAGTGTTTGCGGCTGTTCGCAATGGCTGCGACGACTCGATTCCATCGCTGAGAGTTGTAGTAGCGAAGTTTGCGTTCTTTTGGCCTTGGTAGGTGAACTTGACAGACTGTACATCCTCGACGGATGTGGATGCGCATCGATAGTCGAAAATACCGCTTGGGTAGGCATACGTGCGACAGAAAGGCTCATTTGAGTTGGTACTTGAAGACCTGTTAACATTGATTCGAGATGGCGACAGTAAGGTCTTACCATAAAAGGTTGAAAGTGTTACTCTGGCAAACGTCGTTGCATTCACTTGGATCAACGGCTTTAGAAGACTCTACGCAACTGACGTAAATCTCTGTTCCGCAAGCAACGAGACCAATACCACTTGTAGCAGCCCACGAACAAGGGCGACCGTTGTCGCAGGTGATTCCCGCGCCCGCTTGACCAGACAAGTATCCGCATGTTTTATCCGGTGCGATGGTAACTGCGAGAGGCGGAGTCGATGAGTCGGCTGCTTGTCGGACTCGTAGGCCATCGTGGCCGACGAGGAGGTTGAGTTCGTCGATGAGACCGATGGGGGCTGCTGTGACGGTTGCTACTGGGACGTCGCGTGCGTGGTTCCTTTGGGCGGCGTGAGCCATTTCCATGGCGTTCACTGCCTGGAGCAGAGCTCCAATGAAGAAGGCCTTTGAAGATGACTGCATGTTGATCCAGTTCCTGCAGCCAGAAAGTTCCAAAAAGTGTACAAAGAGACGAAAGATGTGCCCGAGAAAAAAAAAGCCAACAGAACGAGGAAACTAACACGGCTGCAGAAAACAATTATTATGAAGGAACCCGAAACAACCAACCCAATTGAAATGCGGCTCACCTGATTATCCCCTTGGGCAGATCCAAACGCCACAAAAGGGCGAGAACCCAATATTGTGTGACAGGGCTTGCAGAAGCTGAAGCCTCCATACCAAGGGTCAATTCAGCCGCACCCAGTCAGGTTGCTTATTCGCAATCTCCGCTTGGAGACGGAGTGCTTACTGGGCAGATGGAAGAATTAGAGGAGGAAATGAAGACTGGGGACTATAAATAGCGAGGAATTGGGTTAGACTGGGAAGTTTATCGTTAAATTTCTTCCGATAAGGGCAATGCGGGATCATCACAAGATGGAGATGTGAATTGAAATGGCTTCATTTGCTCCAAGATTGTACCCAGACCAGGAACGGATAAATATCACTACACCACCCCTTGCTCATTGATAGAGGCTTTTGCTTCCCAATGAGTCGCACAAAATTCACGACGTAGATACTCTCTTGGCCCGTTTTTCCATTCCGCCGTCAAGTTCCTTGCATCTATAGCTTCAAACACCGCCCTCCCTATCATTCCACATTCAAGCTGTCCTTATTCCCCAACGTACCTTGGTTCGTTAGACCTGTTCCCCGATGAAGAACAAAAGAAAATATTGCAATCTAGCACAGCAAGTGGCAAACCATGGACGAACAAGAGATTGAGCGTCCCTTTCTTATCGCCTCTTCCCGTTGCACATCTCCGCACCCCCTGCCTTTATACGAGATCTCTTCCGTGGTGCGACAACCAGCCGCAACGATGATCCCATAAAGCTCAATGACTGGATCCAACGTTCAAGTCCACTCACTCCTGAAAAATAAGCATGAGCCCGTTTTCATCTCGGCGAATATGCTTAAAGTCAGCCCCACCAAATGTTATTGGTTTGGCGCAGGGAGCTGAAAGATTTCGGCGCTATGTTTTGAGACTATTGATCTTGGCAACCGCCACGGCCCCAGGAAATGAGCCTTGTAAGGCTCTCTCGAAAATTGAAGATGAGAAACAATCGCGGTGACGTTACCATGTCGAGGACTGGTCTTTGCTGTGAGATGTTGGGCAAGAATTGAAGGGACGATTATGTAGCCAAGAGGTGAGGCTCTGCAAAGAGCAGAGACACCGCAATCGAGTGAGGTGATGGATTCAGTAGCTTTTGGTGGTGGTCTAGATGCATCCATACCCTTTACTTTACCGCTAAATTGAGGGGTTGTAAGCCACGTCTAGAACTATAGCCTGAGTGCGAATTGGAACCTTGGCCTTCTCTTCGTCCAACAAGCTTAATGGCTGCAAAGAAAACTTGACATCTTTTCTTTTCCAGCAGTAAGATAGCAACAAGATAGCCTGTAATAAGTTTTGGACCGATTAATACTGAACGACAAACAAGTCATATTAGAGCACGCAACCTCACGCTCAAAAAACAAAAGAATAATGCATAAATATCTGGTGTGCATAATATTTGTGCTTACAAGGTAGGACTTTATGCACGAGAAGAAGAAACAAGCTGCTGTCAGCAAATAATAGTCTGCAATTCGTCCAACGGAGATGATGACATCACATGTCTTTTTCACCTGTATCATTTTTCCATGAGCCACGACTTCCATTCGATTTCAATCAAGACATGGTATAATCGCAACCTCCTCTCACTCTGCATCATGACTATCTTGTCTGATTTACCCGACGAAACCCTCGAAAGAGTCTTCGAGTTCGTCACCAGCGATCGCGAGTCTCTCGAGAACATCAGTCTCGTTAACAGCCGCTTCAACAAAATCGTCTTTCCTCTTCTCGTGCGTCAATGGAGCAACAGCCTAGAGTGCCCTGAGCCATGTATCGAGAGATTTGCTCTTCATCTTCTCCGAAATCCCCGTCTTCGGAAGCATGTCGAGAGGCTAGACCTTGGTTATCTTCGACCTTTGCATGAGCATGAATCGGGTCATGAGGACTTGAGTCCCGAGAGTCTATCTGCTCTTGCCGACGCTACTGAACGGGATCTTGATGTATCCGATTTTTTGTCAACACATTCATGCCATCGGATACGGCTGGGGTGTGAAGATGCAATCGCCGTGTTGATCTTGGCATGGTCCACGAGGTTAAGCGATTTACATATCACGGTACCTTCGTTGTGGCCTGATTTTCGTCAGCATTTTATGCCTCTGCTCTATGCAAAGGAAGCTATATGTCAATTACTTGATGAACCGGCTGAAATGGCGAAACATTTGCCTCTGGGCCAGGTTCGTCACTTTAGCCTGCAACACTGGAATAGAGAGGAAATTGTCGGCATGAAATACGCTGGGGTTTTCTTGCATTTACCAAACATAGAGACGTTTTGTACCTATGGAATGTATGATGATCTCGAAGAGGAAGTTGAGGACTCTGACGACTTGGCTCCGACAGCCAGCGATGATTATACACTACCTTTTCCAGTCGGGACATCAACAGTGAAGGAGCTCATCATCATGAGAGCAGGACCTTTAAAGTCTGGGCTCTCAGACTTCATTTCTGCATGTCGGACGCTGAAGAAGCTTGTTATTCATGTGGACTCCGATCTTGCAGAGTGCCATTTGCCAGACCAGAAAGAGTTAGTTCACGCTATTATGAAGCATAAGGACTCTCTGGAAGAATTATATCTTGATGTTACCCACTTTGGCTATCCCATGGATGATCCTATACTGGGGGAAACCTACCAACACTTATCACACATCAGGAGCCTTGCCGTCACTATCACTGACTTGTTCGAGTATATTCGTTCAGCAGGAGACGAATATCGTATCAAGATCGTTCTTGATCGGATACCTCAGTCTGTTGAAGTTTTCACACCTTATAGTTATAGTTTTATCGAGAACTGGATTAGTCATGATGTCTTTGTAGAACCATATTTGGAGGGCATCATAGAGTTACTCGAGCAAGCTGGGCCACGGGGACGGTTTAGCAAGTTGAGCGTTTTGGACCTCTCGGACACATTTGTGGATGACCCTAAAATGGTTGATATCAAGAAGATCAAGGAAATGGCTAAACTCACTGGAGTTGAAGTTTTGTTATATAACTAAATTAGACCTGGCTTTCCTTATATGTGTTTCTCAAAATGCCCATTCTTGCAATTGCGTTAGATGAAATCAAAGCCATTATATGGGGACTCTGGA
The DNA here is from genome assembly GCA_002980515.1 of Fusarium burgessii. Lineage (NCBI taxonomy): Eukaryota > Fungi > Ascomycota > Sordariomycetes > Hypocreales > Nectriaceae > Fusarium > Fusarium burgessii. The sequence goes on along the minus strand of PVQA01001227.1, from coordinate 22,877 downwards.
GATTTCTGGCAAGGATAGTTATAGACTTGCTATGGACTTTGAATAAGTAGTACGCCAGGTATCGGAAATCCAATCAAGTTTGAGATTTGAAAAATGACACTGATATGTCTATAGGAGAGTGGTGAGACCTATAGATACCAAGTATAAAACATTTCCATGCTTAGATGCCCACCTCCTGGTCATTTAGGGTTTTGTAGAAATATTTTTCCAACCTCAAAAGCCTCACCATGCCTTCCAACGCTTTCAAGGAACCTCACAAGATTGTTTACACTTGCTCTTGTCTTTGGATGATTCCGCCCCAGTATCTCTTTTCTCATGCTCAAAGCTTCACGGAACAGTTGCTCCGCTTCTTTCTCATTGTCCTCATCTTGCATCTTTTCAAGCACCTTGGCCAGATTGTTCATACTATCAAGTGTCTGTGCATGGCTCCTCCCCAAGACTTCTTTTCTCAGTTCCAATGTTTGTCTATGCGTGTTGAGAGCTTCGCCATACTCGTTCAGGCTATCATGGACGAGTCCCAGGCTGTTCATACTCGCCAGGGTATCTGGATGCTTTAGCCCTAGAACGCGCCTTCTCCCATCCAATGCTTCTTCATGTTCTACCTTGGCCTCTTTATACCTGCGCTGGAAATTTAGGGCAAGTCCCAAGTTATCTCGAGTCTCTAGAGTGAGCACATGGCGCGCTTGTAGACACAAAGTTCGAAGTCGCAATGCTTTCCGAAATTGCTTCTCGGCATCTTTGAAGTTTCCTCGATACATGAGAATCATTCCCAGGCTATTCATGCTCTGCGATCTTTCCAGATCCTGAGTGTCTGAATGCGACGACGACATTAAAGTCAGTGCCTTTCGGTGATATTTCTCAGCCTTGCCATACTTTCCCTGGTAGCCCAACACACGCCCTAGACTATCAAGACTTGCCAACGTATCTCGATGGCTATCTCCAAGGACCTTTACCCTCAATTCCCATGCTTGCATGTGATTACCTATCGCATCTTGATATCTGCACATAATCTCAAATGCAATTCCCATCTTATACTTGAGTGTGGCTACTGTCTTTTGAAGGCGCCTCCTCTCCGACCGATGAGTGAACTCTTTATCGCCCGCAGCTTTCCAGATCTCAAAGACACGCTCCGTGTGAGCAAGGTTCACGCTCCATGCCTCTTTGTTTCTGTATTCAGGATGAGGGAAGACTCTTGCAAGTCTTTTCAGTACCTGCTCCATGAACTTCCTTTTCTCCCTTTGCTTCTCCAACCATATCAGCATCGAGAGTCGAACCAGGCGATGGGTATCAAACGTATTCGAGTCTTCCCTTTCGGTGATGAAAGCATAGCCCTTTAGAATGCCGTTTGCTTCAGTGAGTTCAAGTCTTGTGCTTGACTCTGGTAGTAGAGAAATGGGGACCTGTCTCTCAGCTAGAAAGCAGATAAACTTCAATACGTCGGACGCAAAGCTATTGCTTGATGAGATGCTTTGAAATGAAATGAGCCAGGCACTTAGAACAGAATTACTCAATTCTGAATACCGACTCCAGTCTTGAAAGTTTGGCTGAGTAATTTAGCTAATGTTTCTTCATTCCCCCGACATAGGGAAAGGTACTTGGCGCAGGTAATTCTTGTCTTGTACATGAATGCAGAAGCTTGCCTGATAGCCAGTGGCAGGTACTCTAAGAGGTCAAGCAACGCTTGTTCACTCTTTGATTCCCTCTTCTGGTTCTTCTCCAGGTGGCTATGTAAGAGTTGAAGGGCATCAGCTTTCTCCATACGGCCCACAGCCAGCACATGGTTGGGGCAAACGTCGAGACTTTCGGCGACCTCATGATTCCGTGTAGTAAACAAAATCGAGCCTTTCAGGTTAAAGGGCAAGTAATTTACCAATCCGTGCTCACCAAAAAGAATATGCTTGTCATCAGCATTGTCTATAATCAAAAGCCAAGGTGCTGTATCCTCATCGCTCAGTGCAGCTTTGACCCGGACTTTGATATCTGTTTCGTCATTGTACACAACACTATTCTTGAGCTGTCGACCAATGTCGCGATAGGCATTTTCGAAACTGGCTGTATCCAATGCTGGAACCCAGTAGACAGAACAATCGTGGTGCTGTTCACGGAACCGAAAAGCGGCCTCAATCGCGATTCTTGTTTTACCTATCCCTCCCAAACCCTCTATGACAGTGCGTTGACAATCATCCTTGTTGTGATGCGGGGGAAGTATCTTCAAAATTTCCGTCAAGAGAGATTCGCGACCCACGAAATCCTGCTTGTTTCTTCCAAAAGGGACATGCCAAATCGGAGCTGGCGTAGAGTCACGCCTACATAGAACTTGATAGCATCAGTCATTTGAAAAGGCAATCCAATAAAAGTTTCACTGTAACTACGTACTAGCTGTTGAGAAGCTGTCAACCCGGAGAGGGAACTCTGCAATGTTTGTCGGTTTCTTTTTCCATCCAAGCAGCAAGGGTGCTTTTCCAGCCCGTTGCGAGACGGGGATAATCGGGGTTGAGTTATAGCCTTGCGGGTGCTCCTTCATCTTGGAGGCCAACAGTGCCGTAACAACTTTATCAATCTGAGTAGATACTTCGCTCAGATTCAGATACTCTGTCGTGTATGTTCGCACATCCCCCATACTCGCCCACTCTTCGAGTTTGATATTCTCCATGCCTCTGTCAACATTGAATCGATAATAACCACCAGTTTCTCTAAATCGACCTCTAACTTGTTCTGCCGTGTAATCGGCGTCCGTAGCCATGCCTTTGAGTGCATGGACTAACTTGAGAGCATTTGTCCACTTCACTTCCGGAAACTTGAGCGCTTTGGACAGACCGGTGCCAATGCTCACAACACAAGCCACCTTCCTTTGACGATACAGAACTTGTGCTTCGCGGAGTACGTCGTTGATTGGATTATTATGGCCTAGGCCGCCATCGATGAATTTCTCTTCTTCCCCTTTATTACCAATCGAAATGGCATCAAAATACCTTGGAGCTGCAGAGGTAGCACGGCTTGCTTCCCAGATTTTGCAGTTATATGATTGGTTCTCTCGGACATTGTATGTTCGAAAGAGCCTTGGACCTCCTCGTGCGCGCGCATCGCTTTGCGCTACAGCACATACGAAACTATAAAACGAATCCTTAGCCTTGAGGATTCTTGCGTCCCAGGAATACTTACACCTTGCATCCTTCTTCGGGGTTGTCCAACATTCTTTCGTCCGGATTGCCAGACGGCGACCTGTTCTGTACAACCCTTTTTACAGCCTTCTCCAACTTGCTGCCGTCGAATTTACTGTCGTACCCTTTGAGAGAAAAAACTTCTTCAGCGATTCTAATATATTCCTCTTTGTCTTCCGGGACAGAGAGGCGCAGGCGTCCCAGTAACAGGGCGTTGAGTCTATATCTTCTAATGAACTTGGAAATGATAGAATTCACGAAAGTATCGATAAGCAACTGTCAGAGCTGCGAGAAAAATTCCTCTGGGGCACTCTTGATGAAGCCCTTGACGGAAACAAATCCTTCAAAGCTCTTCAATTCAAGGAGAGGAACCCTGGGGAGCAAAAGGTTGGCTCCTTGACCCAATAACTGATGGCAGCTGGTATTTAATACAACTCGAAAAACGCAAGCTCTGTTGTAGCTAATCGTCTTCTCAGGACAAAAATAGCCTATTGCCAATCCGAGGTACGAGATGGCCTCAAAAAAGTAAGGCGGAGGAGGCGGAAGAGCCCAAAAGGGAGATCAAGGACCGGAAAGTCAAAAGGCCGACGGCAACAGAAGAGACGGCAAACTAGAAAGGATCAGCCTAATAATTTGATAGTTGTCTTTTCTATGCTGAAGAGCCGATTGTCACATTTTTTGAAGAGAAAAAATGGAGGTATGAGCTGATAGGTTTCAGAGAATAGCAATGATATATCCTATCTCATTAGCCTTGAGACATGACACAGTTGACATTAGACATTGCACATATGACACTTGAATGTTAAAGAGTTCTCGTCTTCCCCACTCGCATTGGTGGGGATCTTTGACCCAATCGCCAAAGACGGTTATCTATCCGAGCAGGTCAAATTAGCATATGATATGATGTTGTCAACTCAATTTATTCAGCCTTGATATTTAGCCCTTGGTTCAACTTCTTCGGGCACTCTCAGCATTTCAGTACGACAAGACAATCTCTCTGTATTTAGCTCTAGTGTTATTCACTAAACTAGAAATTCATAGGCGCGATAAGAAATTGATCCGGATAGAATCAGGGTGGGGTCTCTTGGTTGTTGTGTCGCTGTGCCCGTGACGTGCATCGGAATTACGTTACTTGGGAGGAAATACTTCATGATGTTGTATGAGGTGTTTTCTTTCTTCCTGCCTATTCAGAGCCGGACTCCGAAGATCACCTGATAGACAGTTGTTGCATCGCTGTCTTCTCTCGCCATCTCAAATCTTCAATTCACTCACACTGAACAACCATCAACTATCTATTGCCTGCCAACTCAGGTATACTATCATGGCTGCGCCTACCCAGGAGCCCCATGAGGCATTGGTATGAAAATACAACACCGTAGACTTTGTGGAATGCTGCTAATTCACTTGACAGGCCGCCGACACGTTTGAAGATAGCGACTCGACTTTCTCTGGCGTAAGTTCAGTGGCGGGCTTTCCACCAGCTCCGCGCGACACGAGGGATATATACGAACAAAGAGTCAGAGCTAAACAGCCACAGACCGATTCAGAAAGCCTGGAGTCTCTTCGATCAAGCGTCTTGCGGTTCCAAGAGGAAAATGGACGGACATACCATTCCGTGAGCTCTGGGAGTTGGTTTTTCCCAGCCTCTTCGTCTACTTCTAATCAGCTGATACTGTGTCTAGAATATAACTTTCCCAATGATGAGTCTGAAAGCGATCGCCTAGGTAGGTCTAGAAGATGCTGCTGAGATATGAGTGGCATGCTGATGTGATTTACAGACCTCCAACATAACCTATGGCTTTTGACACTCCAAGGAGAACTTGGACTGAGCCCAAAGATCAAGGAGCCTGCTAAGCGAGCCATGGACGTTGGTACTGGAACTGGCATTTGGGCTATCGAATATGGTGCGCAGGGCAACATCTGAACTGGACAATTTGACGACTGACATATTATACTCAGCCGATCTTCACCCGGAAGCGCAGGTATTGTCGTTTGTTCCCACCAAGGCACGCTCTAACTTACCGTTCAGGTCATTGGCGTTGATCTCAGCCCCATCCAACCTTCACTGTAGGATTTCCTCTCACTAGCTAAACTCATGGCTCATCATTTACAGTGTTCCTCCGAACTGCATCTTTGAGATTGATGACCTCGAAAAAGAATGGACTTGGACGGAGCCTTTTGACTTTATCTTCTGCCGCGTCATGACTGGATCGTTTGCCGACATGGAGAAGTTTGTTCAAAACGCCTACGAGTAAGTCAAGCCAATATCAAGCACAACTCTTCTCCTAACATGAAATAGTAACCTTGAACCTGGCGGCTACCTCGAAATGCAAGACCTTACATATCCCATCGCCTGCGACGACGGAACTCTCCCCCCAGATTGTGAAATCCTCCGCTCCGGTCAACTCAGCATCGAAGCCAGTGCCAAAGCAGGAAGAGCTATCAACCTTGCTCCAAAGTATAAGAGCTTCCTCGAAAAGGCTGGCTTCACTGACGTTGTTGAGAAACAGTTCAAGTGGCCTATCAATGAGTGGCCTAAAGACAAGCACTATAAAGAACTAGGAAGGTGGTCATATGCTAATATTAACAATGGTCTTGAAGGACTTTTGCTTGGCTTGTTTACGAGGTTCTTGGGCTGGAGTGCAGATGAGGTTCGCGTGTTTTGCACTGCCATGAGGAAGCAGCTTCGAGACCGAAGCATTCATGCTTATATCCCAGTGTAAGTGTATTTTCACGTTCTAGCTCTAGAGACCTATTGACAGTGTTGCTTGTAGTTATGTGGTTTATGGAAGAAAGCCATTAGAGGAGCCTGCAACCAAACCTTAGAAAATGGAATCAAACATCTTTCTGTCTTCAACACAGTGCATGTCATACGTGCTCCACGGCGGGTTGAATAGTATTTCTCGTTACCATAAACATTCGTGCTTCTGAATCCTATCAAAGCTCAGATCATACGTTCCATCAAGACATTCAAAGCAAGCTTTTCCGATATAATTCTCATGTTCCTTCAGTCAACGGACTAGTCCAGGTTGCCGATCTTCCGTGAAAAGTCAATCGTCTCCGTAATTCCCTTCTCCAGGCTGATCCAGTCTCTTCCAGCCCACTTTTGAAGCAGAGCAGGCGCAATGTTATCCTCAATCTTATAAGTCAGAACAGGGTCTCCAGGCACAAAGTCTTCTTCGAAATCCTCGTCTGGATAAGCTTTGCGCAGGATCGCCAAAGCGTTGTTCCAGTTGAATGACTTGGCTAGTGCTGGAATACGAGCTCCTTTGACATCTGGGTCGATGGTTGCTGCTACGTAAATCACGGCCACGTCAGAAACGTGAGTATAGTAAACTGTTTGGTTAGCCTACTAGTCGAATCCGTGGTATTTCTGTCAACTCACCCGTTGTGTTTTCAGTAAGTGCGTCTGTTTTGCCGAGGTACAGTTGCTGAAGAAGGTGAGTAGGCATTGGCCCATAGTGTCTCGCATCCAGGGGATCACCCAGAGTCCAGCAAGGGCTAACTGAATTGACTTCCCAGGGGAGCTTCTCGTCTTTCACAAACTTCCAAAACGCTTTCTCGGCTTCGACCCTTGCACCCAGGTATACCGGAAGGATACGACTCAACTCATACGGTGGTGGTGCCTGTGCGACCTTGACAAGGTCATCATTCCATGTATCCTGCGTGATGCTCTTCGTCTCGCCGGGTTTCGGCCATACCACTGACCATAACCCAGATGCCAGAACAAATCGCTTGATCAAAGGTTCCTTGGCAGCAGATCGGCATACAGTCAAAACAGACTCGATAGCTGAGGCGAAACCAACATTCGGATCTGGTGTATACTCGCCGATGTTGGCGAGATGAATGACGGCGGAAACACCTTTCACCGCATCGTCGAAATCTCCAGGCTTTGACGTGTTGGCTAGAACCAATTCTACCTTTCCTTGGTCTGCGTGCGGCTTCACCGACGGGTGCTCGAGCAGCCACTTGCTGTATGAGAGATCTCTGACTGTTCCGCGGACATTAAAACCTCGCTTCAGTAGCTCTATGACAACATGGCTGCCCGTGTAACAGTTTGCTCCTGTAACGAGGACCCATGAACCTCGAGGAATAGCCGTCGGTAAATTGCTCATACTGACAGAACGATTCAAATGTGAACCTCTCCAGCCGCCTTGTACGTGAAGAGTTCAAAAGTTAGAAGTTAGCAGGTCGGATAGAAGACGGTCGTAAGCTTCTAAGATATGATGTATATAATTTGATCGACAACATGGAAATCGAGAAATCAAGATGATGATGGGACGATATATGGAGCATGATCCCCGCCTCTTAGCGTGAACCTCGGACTTTTTCAACTTCCGCTGTTGCTAGCTTGCGGTGAAACTGAAATCTAAATGAAGCAATCGCTTCCGGTTCATTAGACCGAGACTAAAGATTTTAGCGATGACGGAAAGACTGGGGACCTAGTATACGCCAACCACCTATTTACCTGTTCAGATCTCTTATGGCCAGTTATACAGGCAAGAATTAACTCTTACCGTCTCCTACAGCAGACTGTTTCTTTTGTTTTCACTGATAAAGGCAGTTTTGCTGTCAAGATTTTGACTTTGGTGGAGTTGTTCGCTCTGAATAATTGGCTCTCGAGATTCCAGGTAAATCGATTGGCGTCAAGGATTATTACGATCGACTAGCTAGCTTTGTCTTAGTCATGATTTTATAACCATTGAGGATCCAAGCTCCATTACCGGGACTGAGAATCCGGAAGCTTAGGTTGGTAAGAATAGGCTAATGGTCCCGGAAATTCACGTTGTCCTGGTCTTTCATGACCAATTCTTTCCAGGGTCTTGAAGCTCGGTTAAGACCAGGTTGTTGGTCTTTGGGCTATTATTCGGATAAATTCACGGCCTGAGTCATCGGTCTGCAGAGTAGGGTGGACAGAATAGATACAGGGTAATGAAGAAGAATGATTTATAGCATCATAAATATTGGGAATAGGTAGGCCATGTAATTCTCACAATGACTGCAATTTTATCATTCTTCTACTTTCAGCATAAGCATATCGAATTATTCGACAACACTCTCGGCTTTTCAGATGGCAGCCACATCGCCGTATCAGGCATTTCATCTAAAGCCCTACAATGTGTTGGGTGAGGCAGGCTATGAAAACATCTCAATCATCGATCCAGATGGAGTGACTCTTTACGAAAAGCAATTCTACCGTCTTCGAACTGCAATTATCGAACGAAACGATACGGTGACTTTGAAGAAGTATTTAGAAAAAGCACCCTCAGCCGTTAAGAGAGGTCATGCTTTAGGAACATATTATGACCCGTTTATTGTCGCAGCTAGACATGGAAGTCTAGATGCCCTCAAAATGCTCTTGGCTCACTACTCAACTTTTATGAAGCCTACTGGAAAAACCGACCTCGATGGTCGTTACTCCCGAGTATTGAACACGGCAGCTCAATTTGGACGGCTCGAGGCCGTTGAGCTTTTGCTCGATCACCCACTTCTTCAAGCCGATGTCCATGCCAACTGTTCACGACACACTCCGATTCTATCAGCCGCCGACCCTTATTTTACGAAAGAGAACCCCAAGGGAAAAGAAGCAGTGATCAGCATGTTACTTGATCGAGGCGCCCGCGCTTCCGACGTCCTGTCCTGCGTGCAGGAATACTACATTGACCTCATTACTGGCCCACCCATCAAGAAAGAGTCGTCGGCTTGTACTGTCCTCAGTATGGCTGCAGAATGGGCAGGAGTCGATTTAATCCGACGTCTTATGGACAATGGCGCTGATCCTCATCTCAAGCTACGAGAGGATACAGATTTCACACTTCGCACGGATATAACTCTAGTCTCTACCACAAGTCGATATGCAAACGTTGAAACTCTCAAAATCCTGCTTGAGTGCGAAAGCAAAGTAGGTGATGTGGCAGACATAGTCTCTTATCGCGATAGTTGGGGAAGCATGGCCCTTCACTGGGCTTGTCAAGTCTTATTAGAACAAGATCCCCGTGAGGTGTCTGAAACCGTTTTGGAGGATAATGTGCAACGAATTATCACCAACATTGGCCTGCTCTTGGACTGCAACCCAGAAACGATCAACGCACAGGACATGTACGGAAATACGCCCCTACACTACGCAGCCAAGCACTACGGCGATTACGGACAAAAGTACACATCCATCTTCAAGTACCTATGCGATAGAGGTGCTAATTCGAGCTTACTTAACAAAAAGGGGGAAACAGCATTACATGAGCTATGTCGTTCTGACGGGGGACTGCCGATCGATACAACGGCGATCCAAATCTTACTCGATCATGGGGCGAAGATTACAGATACCGAAAATGATGGGAATACGCCATTGCACCTAGCAGTCAAAAATCTAGAGAATCTCGATGCCATTGCGTTTCTACTGGATCATGGCGCAGACGCAGGTGCAAAGAACCTAAAGCAAAATACGCCGCTGCATGAAGCAGCAAATGGAATGTTTTGGCCTGGAGTAGTGGAAGAAAAGCTCAAAGCGATGGGCGATATACTCCGAAGGCTCCAGGGAGATGGAGGATATTTAATGGATGAACAGAATGCAGAGGGCAAGTCTGCTCGACAGATTCAGGATGAAGTAAGGATGGGTTTGAGAGACAAGCTGGATGATATTGAAAGAGAAGCAAGGTCGTGGCAGAGGCATTGGCAGTGGGAGAGGGAGAGGGAGATGATGTGCCAGCTAGAATAGAAACTATCTATCGCCGCAAAAGAAAACCAGCTTGATACTATTAAGAATGAGATTCAACAACGGGTCTTAGTCAGCCTTACTGGTCTAACAGAGCCCCATTTCCGTGCCGTGAGAGAGATTTATAACATCAAGCAGTACGGGGACAGCTAAGAGCAACAAGCAAGCCTCGAGGAGAACGCTGTAAGTATTTGATCAGGGACAGTACAACTATCTTCCGTGAAGATTACTCATATGTTGTTGCCTCTTTTCTCTCCTTGACAGCAGAGGTACTGTGATGCACTCTAGATCTATTGGCGAGTTGACTGTAAATGAGGGGTTAATTAGTCTTATTTCTAACCGTGGCTGGTAGGTAGGAAGACTGCTCACTGGACCCAGGCCTGCAGTCGCTTGTGAAATCTGAGTCGTGAAAACGGTCCGAAATGCAAGTATCAGAGGGGGTGAGGGAGTTTGGATGGATCAACAAGACAAGTGTTCGCCCAATGAAACACCATCATTGATAATAACCCTGGGTTTCAGCCAGCCACAAAGTTAGGCACTGCTACAGTCAACAAAGTCTCGCAATGGTCACTATTTGTAGCAAAGCTACCGTCTAACATACTGCTTGGATGATTGGCATTGGGGCAGTAGATGCGTGATAGCCCTCACTTTATACGCTGGTCAATCAATTTTGTCGCCAGTGCCTTTAAGCGCCCTGGCTTATCTCATTGAGCCAATACATAGAAATGGGAAAGACAGATTACTGTCAATCGCACTGCCTTCTACAGTAAATCTAGCTCAATCCATTCAACATTAACGATGACTGAAGACGACGTGACGATTGCATCGGAAGAATATACAGTTGGGTCTGCGCCCTTCCATTCGAGATGGCCGCTGCTAGAGGCATGCTGGACCGAATTCACCCGGACCTCTCTTACCAAGACCCCGATGACCATAATAGTTATATTTTGGGTGAGATTCGTGGCCACAAGATTGTTATTGCTTGCCTGCCTGCTGGTATTTACGGGATAAACACTGCAGCTATAGTCGCAAAAGACTTACTGCGCACGTTCAAGTCAATTCGGTTTGGTTTAATGGTTGGAATCGGGGGCAGAGCTCATCGCAGCATGGTATTCGACTAGGCGATGTGGTGATAAGCCAGCCTACATATACAATTGGGGGCATAGCCCAACATAATCGAGGCAAAATCTTGCCCCAAGGCGGTTTTCAACGTACAGGTTCTCAAAATGCGCCTCCCCAACTGTTACTGTCCGCTTTAGCTCGCCTTCGGGCTACCAAATACACTGAAGGTAGTCAGGTTCCCGAGTTCCTAACTCAACTTGTCGCAAAAATCCCAAAGAGGATGAAGTCCAAGTTCAACTACCCGGGCAGCTCAAATGATCAATTCTACCAGGTAGACTATGATCACGCCAAGCCAGAAGGTTCCACATGCAAAGACTGTGATAATTCCAAGATTGTTCATCGAGAAGATCGAGACGACACTGATCCGTACTTCCACTATGGCATCATAGCTTCTGGTGATAAGGTGATGAAGGACGGCAAAACGAGACAACGTCTTAGTCAAGAACACGGGGCATTATGCTTTGAAATGGAAGCTGCAGGGCTGTACAACTTTCCATGCATTGTTTTTCGTGGCATCTGCGATTATGCAGATTCGCACAAGAGCAAAATATGGGAGGAATATGCTGCTGCGACGGCAGCAGCATTCGCAAAGGAGCTTCTACACTTTGTAACACCAGTTCAGGTTATGCGAGAGAAGAAGCTTCTCTCGGAACTTGTGTCCAGTGAGTGATTAATCTGACAGACGGTTTTGGGCTGATGCTCCCCGTTGGTACTCTGGCTTTTTCCCAGGACGGCTCACTTCTCACGTCCCCTGAGCAACATTGGGATGCAAAAATACCTCAAGAGGGAGGATTTTCCGATCGCCATAGCCGCGAAATCAGCAGAGTAATATGGTCACCCGACGGTAACCTTATCGCATCAGCTTCCGCGGACCAAACGATTCAAGTCCGGGATGCAGCAACAGGTCTGCGACGATGGGCTTTGGTGGGCCATACAAATTCTGTGGATGAACTTCTGTTCTCATCTGATAGTAAGCTCTTAGCGCCTACGTCCCACGATCACACGTTACGAACTGGAATATGAGCTCTGGTAAGCTGCGGAAGACTATCAAGGACGAACGGGGTCGTATTTCAGACGTGGCCTACTCTGGTAGATGGCCAGATGGCGGCAACTGTATCTTCATATTTTGCCTTGGAAGTTAAGCTATGGAAAGCAGCAACCGGCACGCGTCTACGTACCTTACAGATCCCCAGCAGGTTTACTGACAGGACTATAAGATGGAACACTGTTTGCTTCACAATGTTCTCATCTGACGGCCATATACTAGCTGCATCCACAACAAATACAGACACATATGCGCTCGTATGCTGGGATATTGCTACTGACAAGCATTTTCAAGAGATTCGGAACTTCAGGGTAATTGAAAAAGTTGTCTTTTCACCAGATAGCCGGCTTATTGCAGTGCACGGTTTCGATGAAGTATCGATTTGGCGTGTCGCTGACTTTTCACATTTGCACTCTTTTCTATTTATAAACGGTCAAGTCAACTTCTCGTTTAATAGTAGGCTAGTAGTGGTAGCTACTCAGGAGGTCAATATTTGGGATGTCACAACCGGCTCCAGAAGATATTCCCTTCAAGGCCATGAAGGGTACTCGGAAGCTGTATCCTTTTCACCAAGCGACCAGATGATAGCAGTGTCATCTATTGAGAGGTCCACACGAGTGTGGAATATCACCTCAAACTTTGAGTAACCTCTTAACTTTGAATCACCAGGAGATCAGCTCGGTCATTAAATTATCGCCTGATGGGACCGTCTTGGCAGGGATATCCCCGCCAAAGTTCATCTGGCTCTGGGAAACGTCATCGGGCACTTGGATAAGAATGATACCTCATCCGGATGGGCTCATCAGGAATATTGACTTCTTGCCCAATGAGCTCATTGTTTCGGTATCAGATTCTGAAGACCCTCGCTTTTGTAACGTCTGGAATGACAAGAGTCTTCGATTACACAGATTTCGTATTACCAGTAACAATGCGGAAGAATCATTAGACCCAACATTGCACGTTGGGCTTGACGTTAGCGGAGGCCAGATTACAAAAGGCTCCAACAGAATATTGTGGATACCTCGACACCACAGGCGAGATGAAGCATTCATATTCAATGATAGAATCTGGGTTGCTAAGGAGTCTACGATTTTTATTGGTTCAACGTCGGGTTCTTTGATTCGATTTCAGACTACGGAGGCAGCCGTCAAAAGTTCTTGCCAAAGAGAACTGTGGCTAAGGCGCTTATTCAGATACAGTTACAAATGATACTTTAACTTTTATTATAGCTGCTGATTATAATCTTGCAATAGGGGATTTAGCAGACCTTATACAGAACAGTTACTTCTAAAATCCTTATAGATATAGCGTAAATATAGAAGGATCCCTCTATAGTGCAATTATCTCTTTATACCTCCCTGTACTTGACAAGGATAGCTAATTATGGTGTAAGTCACCTCTGGCAAGAATATTTGACGGCTGCCTCCGTATGTCAGTATAAGATAGGCAAATATAAATCTTGCACTCCTTCCTGAAGATCCTGATTGACGCTATCCGAGTCAGTAGAAATAACTCTAGTGAGTTTGTCGACGACTGGTTTTCCTAGAGCCGAGCCACAGATGTTAGCTGTCTTAAGTCACTTCTTGTCAGAACTGGGATCTGATCAACAATGGCAATCATTTTTCGGAAAAAGATAAGCGACACTCGTTACACACGTTGAAGTTCCAAGGGAAAGACACTTGTTGCTAGGACTTTTATTATGCAAAGTATTCACCCCAATCATAAATTTTTTAAGTTCCAATCATACATATTCAAGCTCGATATTTGGCCACTATAGGACCTATGCCAACGCTGGCACTTCATTCGGACTTTGTAGCATACACCGACCAACTATTGCATTATTAATATTACACCTTATTGTTCCCTGGGTACTTACATTGGCCAGTAGGAATGAATGTTGACGTTCTTGATATCCTTTCGAACATCGGTCAGGAAAACCTCGACTTCCGTTTTGCTCCAGCCCAGTCCACCTTGGCCATCAGGGCGTGTAAACACAGCAAGACTCAAAGCTGCCAAGGCATCCAACGTGTTCTGTTGGGCCCAGGTGCCTATCACAACTGTCAGTAATATCTCACGCATACGATGAGAGTAGACCAACCAATCTGCTTATGTTTGGGATCCTTGGGCCACCTGTTCAAAGGCCACTTGCGCTTGACAATGTTGACATCGACAAAGCCAGCTTCTTCAAGTTGCTCTTTGTACTTCAAGGCGCTATCCATGGGACGTCCGTTCTTGGTGAAGATGTCATGGAGAAGTTGCGACCACTTGTACAGCGCCGAGTCTTTTGTAAGGGAGTCGTCATCGGAGAGGAGGGGATAGACAATGTCAATCATCTCTATTCTTCCACCAGGGTTGAGGTTCCTATCATCGAACATTAGACGTGGGGAGTCTAGAGGGCAGAGAAGGTAATGTACTCGAAGGCTTCGCTGAAGAACTTGGGCCAGTCAAGGATGGAGCCTGTGAGGAAACGCGCAAAGACAAAGTCGAATTTTTTAGAGTATTCCCATGGCTCTTCGAGATCGTCTACGTAGAATGCAGCGTTGGGTGGAACGCTTCACAAGATTAGCAGAGCCAGGTATCAGAAAACATGGGTTACATACGATGAGGGCTGAATTGGACTCAAGTCGACGCCGATGACCTGAAAAGTCAATATTATATTTTTCAGCATTCGTTGCATCACACACCTCGCACTCAGGATGTTCATCAGCTATTCACCCTGTCAATATACATCTCACCGCGGTATATCTGAGGTGACTCACCAAACTCAATAGCCCAGATTCCTGTGCCGCAGCCAGCATCAAATGCGCGGTTCAGGGTCTCGGGCAAGGGGGCTACATGCAATCTCTCGTCAAAAGTGAGAAGGAAAAGATCATGTTGAAGATCTGTAGGGATATCTGGTTAAGTCAAGTTATGCGATGGATTAGTCTGAAGTACCTAATCGTTCATTCTCGATCTGGCAACAAATAAGCATTTATTAGTCTGCGATGATTGTAAAAGGCCTACCTCATCATTAGGGAGTGCATAAGCTGTGCCAGTTAGCTTGACTACTTATCGGGTGTACTGCGCATCTTCAAATCTTACCGCCATCCTTGTAGGCATGATATGTCCTCCCATTTTCCTCCCGATATCTCAAAATACTAGATCTTAGCGACGTGGTATCACTACCAGAGTCCTATAACTCGTTAGCTTCGGAGATTATCGAAAAAATACCCACTTACGTCTCCAAGGGCGGAGTCAGCATCAGTGTCATCCTGAGCCGCCTGTCCACTCGTCAGCAAAACTCTCTAGTGTCTTTAGCCCCTGCAGATCCTTACATGCTCATCAACAGCAAGGGGGTCCTCGTCCGTGCACATCGTCAAAGTTTGGTGGTTTAGTGGTTTGACGTTCTGTTAGATCAAAATGGCGGTCAGCTCGGGACCAAGTGGGGTTTGAAAGTCAGTGATCTGTCAGCAGTCACGTGTGATAAGTCCAAAATTGCAATGACATCAAGACTAGCATGATATCGGCTAGATCAGAATCAACATCCCTGTAGATATTCCATGCCCAGACTCGAAGAGCGGGGTTGAAGTGATATTGTCAAAACCAACACACGAATCAAGAAGAAAACAAACGACCAACAAACCAATCAAACTGTTCAGTGTCTGTGCCCAGCATGTCGCACGCTGAGAAAACGCAATACGATTCGTTCGCTCCCAAGTATGCTTCTGTTGAGGAGTTACCTTGTTCGAAACTCGAGGGTCAGCTTGTGAAGAATGCTTTGGGGGATTGCACGGGCTTGAAGGTTCTTGATCTTGGTGGTGGAAGTGGACTTCATGCTAGGAGGGCGATTGATGCTGGTGCAGCTGTTGTTGATGTTGTTGATATTTCACCTGAGATGATGCGAGCGGGTCAAGAGATTGAGACAAGCCTCGGACGAAAGGATCGGATTCGTTGGTTTGAGGCTGATGTCACAAAGCCAGTCACAGAGCAAGTCAAATTGGAAGACGGTTATGATGTCGTGATGGCGAATTGGGTTTTCGATCACGCCACGTCTGTATCGGAACTGAGGAGTATGTATGAGAATGTCGTCAAGAACTTGAAACACGGCGGCAAGTTCATCGGCGTGAGGGCCAAGAGTATCCGAGCCGAGTACATGAGCCATGGCAAATACGGTGTCACCTTTACCGATGTCACCGAGATTCCAGGCGGTTTGAGATATCAGGTCAATTGTGTGACTGAGCCGCCTTTTTCCTTCGAGGCCACTTCGATGGAATCGACATACTCGTTGTCTGATGACATTGGAAAGGAGCTTGGACTGGTTGAGATACATGTTGCCCCAGCTGAAGATACGGAGCTTGTGAAGAACCATCGCGAGTTCTGGGAGGACTACCTCAAGGACCCCAACTTTGTCGTGGTAGTGGCAAAGAAAGCATGAAGAAAGCCTATTACAAATAATCCGGTCTCAAGTGTGTATATAACGACTATATAGTGCTTCCCATGTACGGAAATGTTATTCTTTGTCCCTTCTCCACTATGGCCTGCAGATACAATACAATCAGCTCTTCGATACCCTCCCTCCTCGCCTCTTGGATCCAATCAAGATCCAGCTCCCGGAACTTGCCACCATATGTCTTCTGCATGTAGGAGGAAAAATCTGTAGGAGGTACCTTGACACCACTTGAATAATGCTTAAAAGTCATGCCTGAGCTTTGGCCCTGCGTGGATATGACAGACTCGGCTATAGAATTGGCGACATCTGTGACAGGACGGAAGTCAAAGAAGCCGTTGACATTGAGACTTGACACTTGCGGTACAGCACCAATAAGCTTGGAATACCGCAACAAGGCATTGAGTGCATCTTCGATGGGAGCCTCATTTCCTACAATAGCGCAATGCCGGTGGATTGTAACAGGCAGCTCCCTTGAACCATCGGCGCTAGTTGCAACAGAGAGGTTCTCAAGGAACACTTCGCCAACCCATTTGGCTACGGTAAACCCTTCAGAGCCGTCTGTAGGTGGTTGATGGTCTCTGACGCTGACTGGTGGAAGAACAGCATCAGCGCTTGCATTGAGCAGTGTAACACGATTCGATGAGATATAATGGATGGGGACACGACGACCAAGAGCGAAGCGTCCCAACTGGCGCGTTGACTCCACGTTTGGTGCGCGAAGGGTTGAGTAATTGTTCAGACAGTGACCCTGGGATCCAGCAAGAATTATAGTGTCAACAGTAGCTTGAAGGTTCTGGTAGGTATCCTTCTTGAGCCCTAGCATTGGTTCACTCAGGCTGCCATGATACAGCGTGATGCGATCATCTTTGAGGTGACTGACATCAGAGTCTGGGTCAACAGCAACAAAATGCATGTGTGAGACTTTTGAAGAGCTCAGCAGAGACTGCAAGATTTGTTTCCGCAATTTTTAAGCATAAATAATAGATCATCTATGTTAGACTTGCTTAATATGTAGGGTTGCCTACATGTAACGTTGGTTGGTTTGCTTTGATAGAAACAGTCCCTTAGTTGGCATGAGACAACTAAGGAAGCCTCCGTGCAAACAAAAGCATTGCGCTATTCGATAAATTGCGCTTAAACCTTCAAGCTTCGCGTTGCGTGCTCGCACCTATGGCTGAAAGCACATATTAGCTCCTGGCAACTTAGTGAACATTAGTAGGGCTATTAGAGATGTCGACTCCAGGTCATCCCCCTGGGGCATTTTGCTATTAAGTAGACCGTAAGCTTTTGAGGCAAAAAAAGTAGCATTTTACCACTGAGTGAAAGTCATTAAATATTTTCTCATTACAACACCAAGCACAATGTTGCCGCTACCTTCACCCAGAATTGCATCACCGTGGATACAGGCCCCTCGGTCGACACTATCAACCTCGGTTTTGTCGGGGGCGACAACCTTGAAAACACCAAAGCCAAGGAAACACCCATTGCTGGACACTCTACCCTCGTCTTCGTACTGTGTGCAGCTTGCTTGCGCCAAGAGCCTTCAGCCTCATGGAGCCCATGGTCTTCAATCCGTGGGTTTCAGTCAGAATCACCGGTACGTGTCGGAAGCCTCCATGTAAAAATTGGATCTAATAGCTTTTGTAGGAGGTAGCAAGAAGGATGATATACTCAGGGCCACTGGCGATAATGGCAACGAGGCCATCTGGCAGCTCACTTGAGCAACTGTCTGCCAGATAGGGACTTATCAGTTTGTTAATTGATGAAATAAATTTATAGAATTATACTCTTTTACTTAAACTTTACAACTATCATTATCCTTATTTAGTTATAAAGCTTATATTAGAGTTAATTTTCGGTGGGCCTTGGCGTTGAGAGATATCAATAAGCCCTAATTGCATAATCCCCCAAAGTGGAATCATGGTCATCACGCATCAATCCTGGACTGTTTACAGAAAGGCTGCTTCTTTTAAATGTCTTATAAATAGAGTTATTATAAGCTACCTGCGCTGGTAAAGATATCATTATTAATAGTATGATTTTGCTGGGGCTAGAGCGGGGTTAGGTCCAAGAACTGGAGGATCGGTTGAAAGGACTGCTGCAGCTTCTACTGGGTGCTCCGTTATATGACGTGTTGAACTGATCAGCGTTGTAATTTTGTGTGACACAACTTCTGCACTTGCAGATATCAACAGCAAGGATCGTTCAGAAGGGCTTGATGTGGCTGTGAACTAGAATTATAAGTGGTTGCTGTTGCGTCATAACTTCACTGTAATCGAGAGGCTTTCCATTTGCACTTTATTTGTCAGCCAACATGTAATAAAGAGGTGGGTTAACGCGTGCTTTTTGACAAGAATGGTCTTTCTATTTACCTAGCTGAATCTTTGAGAATCCCAGCTTATTTAAAAAAAAAAAAAAAAAGGACTAGATTTCATTTCTCCTTACTTTCATCTCAGATTTCAACGCCTTCTACATCCACCTTATACAACTGTTAGACCCCAGGTGACAAATTACCCCGCTTTTGGCTGACATGGCGCACCCAAGGTTCAACTTGGATCAGCATTGCAGTGAGGCATCTGCGAGGTAGCAGCCATATAACCCCGGAGGATAGCCACCTCTAAGGAAGGTTAGGAATTAATTATCAACTTGGGACCTACCTAGCTTTTTGATATCTTAATACTAACTATCAGCTATCTATCCTTGGCTGGATCATTCCTTCTGTTGGATTGTATTCCCGCCCTTGACAACAACCTGTATAGAAGGCGACCATTATGTTACCTTCTGATCAAGCTATGGCAGCTGACAACTCAGCGCATCCTGTGGATGCTGACATGCTCTCTTTCACAAAAGAATACGCACCATACCAACGGCCTGAAAAACCCTTCAGAAAAGACATTCGGCCGGGATTAGAAACCGATTACGCCAAAATGGCCGGAGCATTGGCTAAAGCATTCCAAGCTTCCATGATCAGAAAGAGAATTCCAGCCGTGGCAAAAGGTCGTGTTAAACGTCCCACTTCCTTCAAAGAGTATCTCAATAGCTTGCCAAACCAACATCGTTCTTCTCCAGACCTTGAGGCTCGAAGAGCACCTCAGAAGTTGGCAAGCATCCGCATTCAAGTTCTCGAGGCAGATGCCAAAGCAATTTCCCGCCTCATTATACGAAATACGACTTTCCATCACATGGGAGTTGACAAATCAGCAACATATTCTCGGGCCCAGTTGTTCGGGAGCTATTGGCTCCTACCTAGCCATTCTATGGCCTGTTACGTCACAGCGCATTTTCCATCTACGAGTCCCCTGAAGAGATATAATAACATTTTGTTTGAAGCTGAAGTGGAGTTGCTCTCGTCGCAAATTCAAGGGTACGGCATAGCTTTACAGTTACCTTCCCGGAAGCTCGACAGAGGTGATGGCCCTATATTCATATTCAATTCGAGAATATACTATACGCCTACTGGCAGGATATTAACCCTGAAGAATATTAATGTTATGATACAAGGCTATGATCCCGGCATGGACATTTCAATTATTCGGGACCTTCTAGGCAGAGGATATGAAGAAGCTATTATCCACGCCTACCAAGAGTGCTTCTTCCAACCTGGTGACATAACAGTAGATGCGGCAATACTGGCAATATGTTTCTCCTTAGGGTATGGGTCAAAATTCCGTTGATAGCGACATTTGTTTAACAAGATTTATCAGACTCCTGCACCGGGATGAGCGCCTACTCAGAACGCTCTTTAGAGTCGCGAACAGCCATGTCAGCTGGAGCAGAGCCTTATCAAGACTTCAGTTCTCTCTTACAACGAACGATACGGAAAATAGTGCAAGCGAAGACTCAATTGTTCCTATGAAGTCCCGCACCAAGCTTTCAGAAAGTCAAGTTGTTGTCAAAGAAATTGCCAATGCAATTCTTACCCATCCACTGGCTACACCCGTGCTCATCTCTGCAGTTCAACACGTCCATGCGAAAGATATACATCCACTGCTAGAGACTGGATCATATGCTTACGCTAAGATTTTGCAGTCAGAGGCAAAGGATTCTTTTGAGAGTAATGCAGCGACCTACATAGCATCAATGGCGGGGCAGTTATCGAGTCAGATCGAGCATGTAATATCCCTTACCGGCGACCTTTTCCAGTCAGAAGAACTCTCTGTCAATATTCACCAACCCTATGCTACCAAGTTTGAAGAAGGACGGACCGCCCACACTTCAAAACCATCTCCAAGGCAAACAGGACAGGCAGAAAAGTCTAGATTTGAACATCAGCCACATATCAAACATTTCAAGATTCCAGAAGACCTTTTAGGCAAGCCTGAAGTCATTCCTGAGGAACTAGAGCGATTCGTATTCTCCAGTAGGGCGTTGGAAGCCTTCGTTGACGTTATTCAATTCTGGCTCCCAAAGTTAACTTTACCACCAAAGGTATGATTTAAGTCCCGTATCTCATCCCGGATTGGCAGAAGACTTGGAGAAGACATTGTCCTCAAGGACATTTCTACCCAGCCATCAGCTAACTTTGTGTTCAAGGAGAGCATGGTGGCAGAAAGCGAACCGCCTAATGGTGCCTCTTTGTTACAAGGTGCCTCTTTGTTACAAGGGAACCCCAATGGCCCTCAAGCGCCTGCTACAGCGCCCTGGATCATCCCTCGCTTATTCGACTGGATCGTAGATATTGCAAAAGGACCAGTTAAACATGGCTATAAACGCTTTACATGGCGGTGTGTAAGTATTTTCTTAGATCTGCAATACAACACCGGCCGCTAACTATCTTTTATACCTGTGGCACACGACTTACAGCCGACTTTGACAACTCTAACCGTAAGGCCTTGGATGATCTTTTGACTGAGCTACCAGATCTTTTCGAAACTGTTCATCCGAGTAGGGAGGTCTCTTTACGGGATACCTCAGGCACTGAAACACCGGGGTTGTCGGATACAACGAACTCCAGCGGTTTTAGTAGCAGAGCTCAACTGTCGGCACCAACAAGTCTAGGAACCACCGTTATTCTTCAAACGAATGACAACAGCGAATTATCCAATTCTTTGGACCATGCGTCAAATCTCAAAACCAGCAATTATTCAACCACTCGAGATCCCACGACAAGCTCTCAACGACATAATGACAAGAGGTTTTTCGAAGTGTGCATAAGCATTGGCAACCACGGGGTACGATTGGAGGAGATCGACCTGAGTTCTATACGAACGGACGGAGCCCTATTTAAACAGATTTGGAGTAGATACCGTCAGATCCGCGGATTCGGTATACGAAGATTGTTTCTCAAGCCGAGAGATGTGCACTTTGTGGAAGTAAGTCACATTTACAACATCAATTCCTTACTGAAATCCCAAAGCCGACACTTTTGCTAAAACTCTGTCAACATCACAGTTCTCTGTGAGCCGCCCTGCGCAAGACTTGGTCGGAATCCAAAAATCGCCAAGCGCATATCCATCCGAGGAAGAAGTTCAGTTGAAGCGTTACCACTATATGCGCCCAAAGATTCTGATGCCCGCCCATTTGTTTCTTCATTTCTTGTATCTTGCGGAGAAGAAATCTGAAAGGCTACATTATCACAAGACTTGGCTGGAGAGATTGCCTAAAAAGCTTGAAACAGCTATCTTGGAAATGAACCACTGGAACCGCATCT
The DNA here is from genome assembly GCA_002980515.1 of Fusarium burgessii. Classification (NCBI taxonomy): domain Eukaryota; kingdom Fungi; phylum Ascomycota; class Sordariomycetes; order Hypocreales; family Nectriaceae; genus Fusarium; species Fusarium burgessii. The sequence goes on along the minus strand of PVQA01001227.1, from coordinate 758 downwards.
TGCAAGGCCTGCCAGCAGAATCACTCTCACAAAGGGCCGAGGAAGGCATTGGATTACCAAACTGGGGAACTAGTCCTGGTCAGTCTTCAAATCAGGCTACACTAGAGGACAATATCGTTACAGGCTGGGGAGTACACATTATCGAAGGCCCAAATCATTCAGGTCTGAGTCTCGTTTTGACGTTGGGTGTTGCAATTTGCTTTTTTGTCTCTTGTATGCTGACTGGTCTTGCAAAGACGGAGGAACAGGGATTTGGAGTTGGCTCTTTTCTGATAGCTGTCTTGACCTGCGGAATGACAGCGATATACTTTTCACTGACAGACAGATGAAAGCATTCGGAATGAATTGTTATGCTTACACCCATATCCGGGTTTTCATCGACTATTTCTCGCAACCTTTACTCACCATCAACAAATGCGTCATTTTGCTTTCCACATGCCCTCAGGATCCATCGGTGTCTTGAGAACACTCCCCTACGGGCTGTTGGCTTGGGACTTGAAACGGTACGTCTACTATCTAAACTTCCAATAGTAATGAACTGATAAGGAAAATAGTCATGGCATATAAATCAGATTAGGCCACTGAAGGGATGGAATATACTAATAGATTTAGTAGCTTAGTCTGATTAGCTGTATGCATTAAAGCACTTAAAAGGATAAGGTAGAATAAGGATGTAATTGATATAGTACAAAAGAGTACTTAAAATATATGGTTTAATATATTTACTAAAGTAAAATATATTTATGTAATAATACTTC